>BRDA01055993.1:2443-53331 GCA_036984385.1 Crenuchus spilurus | reverse complement strand
TATTAGTCCATAAATAACCTCAATAAACACTATTAATCACTAGAATAGGAGATATTAGTCCATAAACAACCTCATTAAACACTATTAATCACTAGTAGAACAGTAGATCTTGTGCAAGCATTTTTCAACTGGAGTATGTCTTTGAAAATGACAAAAGTGATCTTGTTCAAAATGAGTGAAATAAGTGCTCTCACAGTAATGCTAGCTCAAAACCCATATCTGCCATATTCCTACATCCCATGATGCCTTGCGCAACATATGTACTAAACCTCTGGTGGAGAGTAAACAGCTGTACTAAAGTCTATAAGCTGACTTGTGGGAGACAACGTAACTGAGCTAAAAAACTGACACTGCTACGTCACCCCTCTACCACAGAATATTGAGCAGTAGCATTTGTGGATGTTATTATAGTCTCCAAATAATAGAAAAGTCTTCTGAAATAAAAGTGCATGGACATGAAAAATTCATTCATGGCCCAAAACTTTTGAAAGGAAGTGTTTTCAAATCATTTTAGACCGTTTTTATTGGTGAATTCATCATGAAATGTTCACACAATGGAAAGGTCACATGATGTTTTCAGTATGGTTTATGAAATCAAAGGCAGTAATGCGTTACTGATGCTTTAGAGATGATCTGTAGCGCAGAGGTGATCGTACCATTAACTGCACGCTTTGAGCAAGCAGATTGTTCTAGCCACGCTTTCTGTTAACACTCCATGTCCTTCAACTATGGAGAAAAAAGGCTTCAGCTCAGCTTCACCAAGTCATTGTGGTTCAAGCATTCAGTTCTCATTGCTTTTAATAGGCTAAGGTCTGAAGGGTGAGACCACCCATCAACCCATTTGCAGGGAGTTTGATCCACTCCACTGGACACTAGTTCTCTCCCATCTACGTCAGAGGATAGAGGTCAGAGCAGATCTGGGGAGTTGTCAGAAGTAGCTAAGGACACTGTCGCTGCCGTTGAAGGAGAGTGGATGAAAGTATGGAACACACACCAGGCCCTGATCACCACGCCGACAAAAAGGCCAAAGGAATTTACAACACTTCAAGTGTTCCCGACACCCCAACAGCTTCTGCGGCTGAAATATGTAAATACGCCGCTAATCAAACGATCTGGAATTGCAAATGCCACAGAGAGGTCGTGACCCAGAGCCTTGCTAATGGAGGGTTTAGGGCGTCAGTGGAGCAGGTTGGAGTGACGGGTACCGCGGGGTTGAGAGCGGAGAGCGGACCCCTGGCGGACGACCTCTGCCTGCAGGCCTCTCACTACGCTGACAGTAATGAATGGAGAGAGCTGTTTATGCATATCAACGATTATTTACACCCAAACAGCTGAGAGAGCGAACGTAGTCATCAGGGACGCACACACTCACTTCACTTCACCTCACAGGCCTGCTGTCAAATATGAGGCCGGCAGCCAAGAGGATGGTGCCCCGTGTGAGGAACCTCTTATTTCGAAGCTGATGAACAGATTGTATTGGCGTCAGATATTAAAAACATTACATTATGTGTAACCAGGGGTGTAAATACTTCACTGCTTGGACTTATTATACTAAAGCATGATGTAGATTTTTGTTTACTTGAATTCAAGTCTCAGATACTTGTTCTCATACTCATTTTCAAGAGAAAAAGCATCCGTTTACTATTTCCTCTTTACCAGGTCCATCATATAGTTCTTAAATTCAGAGATTTGTTGGATTCTTATTCTTATGAGCTAACAGCTACAGTTTTGCTTTATCTGAACCATGTGCCATATTCAATGTCATATCAGAATCCTGTAATATTTGGCATGAACTCGGCCTGGGACATCACAGATGCCACGTGGCAGGACGTTTAAATAAGTGAGCACACTAGTCAGTTGTAGCAGAGTGTAAAACCATCATCATGGTAAAGGATGTGATTTGAATGATGTCTAAAAGGATATAGGGAACCAGGTGAAGTGTGGTAGCATCTCAGAAACTGCTAACTTTGTGGAATGTTCTAGAATTACTGAAGTTATATGGACTTCTTGTACATTGAGTGGCATAACAGCCATGGTCCATTGGTGACAGAGGGTGACAAGGACGAGTGGTAGAGGACAATTGATGGGCCACTGTGGACAACTTAACCACCTTATACAGTCCATGCTATGACATTCCGTATTCCGACTGATTCAACTTTGGTCAATATGATTTAGACACAACAGAATTTGACCTCCGCGTTTAACTTATCCGTGCAATGAAACACACACACACTAGTGAACACACTAGGCTGTGAGAATATGTGCCCGAAGCAGTGGGGAGCCCTTACAAACAGTTGGGGGTTAGGTGCCAAGGCACCTCAGTCATGATCCACTTGGGTATATATATATATATATATATATATATATATATATATACTGTATATATTGAAGCATTAATTTTTGATACAATCCTAAATCCTTTCCTGCTGTAGGGTGACATCTACATCGTGTGGCACACAGTTGTGAGATGAACTACATAAAGTCCCTTCAGTGCTGTGCAGCCTGAAAAATATAATTTCTATGACTTAAAAATCTTCCAGCAGCACATTTTTGATTTGGGTATGAAAATTTGGATTGGTAGCTACGACGTTGCAGAGCTACGACATAAAATACTCCAGTGTAGAACTTTAAAGGCACAGTATGTAGTTTCCAGCGACATCTAGTGGTTTAGTTTCCATATTGCAACCAACTGAAGACTCTTTCCACAGCCCCTCCCTTCCAAACACGAAGGAGTCTCTATGGTGGCTGTAAGATGTCATAGATCTTTGATACTCCAGAACGCGATGTCTAATAGCAGTTTTAGAGCTAGTGATGTCAAGTGGTAAGATTAATTTTAATAATAAATTTAGGAAATGTAATATGTAAAATGATCATAGCTACAATGCAGACAAAACATATTTTAGTGCTATTGTAAACGTTAGCTGTTTTCTGTACAAAGTAAACGCATCAAACTGCTTCACTGTAGACAGATAATGCAGGCAGGATACACATTTTTCTCTAGTCAAGGTAAGCTTGCCATGCTCTGAAGAAGCACTTCAGCCGATAAGAGTTCACACGAGCTCATATTAGCTAAGCTCGCTAACTAGCGCGCAGCTACGAATCTCCCGTTCCACCTTAAATGCTGCAGTAGTGTTCAGCTCCGATGCGCTACAATGTCCTGCAGCACCCTTTAAGGTGGAACGGGGAAAAACACTGCGCACACGATTATGAAGCAAAGCTTCATCATGTTTTCTTTTCTTTGATGACTGAAGTTGTGTTTTCTCTTCTTGATGAGCATAAGAACGTTCCGCCATCTTAACAAATAAACCAAAAAACCTTTATTCTTGCTTCTCCTCTGTGTATTTCTTCTTATTGAGGTTTTATTGCGGTATATGTTTATTTCTTCTTCTTCTCCTGTTTTATGTCACCCAACGGTAAAACAAAGCTACAGCGCCGTCAAATTTGAGTGGCCAATTCGTCATTACAACACAAACGGTTTTTATAGCCTCGTTTGTCCTTTTCGAACTACTGTAGAAACATGGCGATGCAACATGGCGGCGTCAGTCGATATAAACAGCTTATTCTAAGGTAAAATAATCAAACGACTTCTTAGTTTATAATGATTAGATGTTTTTAATCATTTTTATTAGTGATTATCTTAAATTCTGCTAAAAGATAACCCAAAATATTACATACTGTGTCTTTAAAGGCTTTTAGATTTTAGTGCATTTCCATTTAGAATTGAGAGGAAAACATCCCACCAAATCCGTAATTATGTAAAATGATACTAAGGGAATTTGTTTTTTGTGCAACAACTGATAACTGAGTATCAGTAAAAAAAAAAAACAGCTAAATGTGATAAAAGCAAAATATAACTAAAGTATCGATATTGCACCCAAGAAACAAAGGAGCGCTCTCCAAATCAGACTTTGATCTCACCAAACAGTGTGGCTGGAATCCTTGTAGACATCTAGCAGTCTTTTAGTGTTCAGTGTCAGGGCTTTATGGCTCGCCGTGACTTGTGACTCATATCGGCATAGTAGAGAATTAGGAGGATCTAAAGTATGCTAATCAGAAGCTATTCGCTTGGCCCCTGCTCTTAAAAGTGCAAATGGTTCCCAGGACATCCAGTGACATTTAACATCGCCTACACTAATTTGTGCTTAATAGGCAAAAAGTGATTAGCATTAACATTAATGACATTTCATACATTCCCCTCCACATTAATTTTCTTTCTTTCTTTCTTTCCTCCTTTTTTTACTGATACTTAACTAAAGCATGTGGCAGGCAGGATCCCACAGCTTAAACTAATGCTACGCTTTGGCAGAAATCCTTCTGTCGCTTGCAATGCCACTGTAGTCTGTTTTGGACAATGACTGGAGAAGAAAAGCCACAGCAACAATAAGAAACAGGACGTTTAAAGAAGTGTTAAAAGTAAATCCGGTAACATGGAGCCTAGGGTATCAGTCAGACATTCTAAGGAACAACCAGCCGAACCAAGAGAGGATTACCAAGGAGAGTTATTTCTAGAGCATCTTCAAACATATGCGATAGATTTGTATTCTTTCGCTGGGATACATGCACACATGCACTGGCCTAAGTTAAACATGACAGATGCCTTGAGCTGCCCACAGTTCTATTAAAGTAGGAAGAACAACCATCTTCAGTCAGAAGCAATACAACCCAACCCAGCATCTTCTAATAGTTCAACAATCTGGCTTAATCAGACAAACTTTCAAGCACTTTCATACATCACAAAAACTTCTAACATGATATCTAATCACATTTTCTGGCCAATCTCAGCCAGAGGAGACCATCTACAGCACTTATTGTGCCCTACAAGTGATGTTCTCAAAGTCAGAGCAGAGCAAGGACAATTCAATCACCTTGCCTTCGATAGCAACAACTGTTCGGCTTCCTGCACACTCATGGGAAATGGTCAGGCCCAATGATGATGGACAACCCAATCTTCCAACCAGACACCTTTAAGAGGGACATGACTCTGGCCAACCACCTCTGGCCCATCCAGACCTAAAGGTGCTAAATGTATATTGGCAATGTGTCTGTGCCAATGCTATTAGCCTGAAGGTTTAAACTCTAGTGTAATTTTCTTGGGGGACTTCTTTATTGGCATGGTCTTCTTTATTGGCACCTGGAATGGGGAAAGTATCCCAGACCAAGTGGAGTGGAATTTCTGATCAGGCCTTTTAGCTCGCATTAAATTTGTAATAGACAAATGAAGTGAAGAAGACTCCCTAAACGCACAACAAATTTAAGGGTTACACATACCGCTGTGCATATTTTATGCTAATCGTGTGGAAGGGCCAGAGCGGTTGAGTTAGTGGAGAGACATTACAAGGACTAGCAAGCCATGATAATTAGATTTTGCGTTCTTCTTCCACCTTTCTTCCAGTATACAGTACCAGATAAAAGTTCAATTACATGTTTTAAATTTTTTAAATTTTGTTTCCTACATTGTAAATGAACACTGAAGTCATCCAGACGATGACGGAACACATAAGGAATTATAGTAAACTTAAAAGTGTTAAACCGAAATATGTTTTAGATTTTAGATTCTTCAAAGTACTGATGTCTCAAACACATTAAGAGGCAAGAAATGCAAGTCATGAGCTCTTGACAAGACACAGCTGTTAACTGAAAGCCATTCCAGGTGACTACCTCATAAAGCTGACTGAGAAAATGCCAAGAAAGCTGTGCAAGAGGTGCCAACTGTGAAGAATGTCAAATATAAACATATTCTGGTTTGTTTAATTGACTAAATATTTACAGATGTGTTTAGATGACTTTAGTATTAATCTACAATGCAGAAGATTTTAAAATTTCCAGAAGGTCCAAACTTTTGACTGGTACTGTACTGAATCGTTGTGATTCCTTGACGTTATCTTTCTTTCTTATGCAAGAACGATTGTAGATTTTGAACAATGAAGCAGTTATTTGGAGAAATGCCATACAAGAAACACTTTTAGTTCCCTAAACAACTTTTAATGAACGCTTCCTTATAGAAGAATTTTGTAAATGAGATGTGTAGGTTGTGAAAGCCAAGAACCTTGATTTTTTTTTTACAATTGTAGTGCACAACACACCCACATATATGCAGTCTTTAACTGTTACGACTCTTTAAAGTTATTTATTCTATTCCACCTCACCAGGGAGTAGACTTTTGTCAGTCGTTAGATAAATACCCAGCTTTGGAGAAAAAAAAGGCAGAGTAATTTGAGTTTTTGTATTACACTTGACAATCACGCTGGAATCTTTCACCCCAGAAATGCTAATTACTCACAGCGGGAAACAGTTATGGAGAAGGGCGCCGGGGTTTAATATATTCCAGTGTTACTATAAAGTCGACAAAGCACTGCATACGCTCGGCTCTCCTCTCCTCAAAGCATGGATACCTTAAGCCAAGCGCTGAAGGATTATTCTTAATGGGAGAGGTTTTAACGAGCCAAGAATGACTTTACGAAGGTGAATTGCATACAGGAATGCGTCCACATCAGAAAGCCGTAATGACTATCATTGCTCCGGAGTTTTTACACGCTTGTCTTGTGTGGATTAAAAAGTCCCCGAGTGACGTACGCAAAATGGCAAAGCTTGAAGTTTATGAAACAAACATTACCCTCTTAAAATATTTCATAGGTGTTAGCCGAAATAGGCCTGCTGGAATTTAGAAAACTCATTACTGTAATAGGTGGCACAGAAACAGGCCTTTCCATTTTTCTCTTCAAGCATGGACTATTTCACAAATTAAGGAAATCAGCAACTGCCGGTGTAGCTTCCTAAAACAACAAAAAGTCTGGATAATCAATCCTGATCAATATAATCCTTATTTTAGGAATACCACATATGTTGTAGTGGCCTAGTGTACACAGATACTGGTTCCCAATAATTGGCATCATCAGATATTGCAGCATTGTGGTAGATTAGATGAGTCTCGCCATTGGCTGGTTTGGTGTTACCCAGACCACCAGGAGATGGCGCACTATAGCAAGCAGAGGCACCTTATCCCCTCAAAGGGGGGTTGATACAACACAGCCTCTAGAAACTTCCTCACAGTTAGATCAGTAACAGTCTTGCTCCTTAACGTTCATTAAAAGCCAGGAAGAAGGATCAACACAAAAATAACAATCATATCTGTCATACTTTCTTGAGTGGTTGTTGAGATCAGCGTGGTGTTCAAGGCCTTCTTTGGCACGGCCTTCCGGGGATCATCCGGGAATTCTTCCCATTCTTGCGCTGAGTGTTCTATAGTTAATGCTGTGCCGGGTTTGTTTTGATCTGGTTACTATAAGACAGTACTACAGCTCTGTTAAATGGAGGTCAAAGTACTGTAGATTATTATGGATGTGTTATAGCAGCAGCACATAGACTGTACATGCTGTTTTCTGTGTCTGTAGCCGTGCCTGCGATGATTCTGTGTGTTTATGAGATCAGTGTGTATACATACTGCCCATAGATACTCATGTCTTTTAATTGGCATAATATTTCTATAATTATTCACATAATTATTGGCATGATAATGTAGCAGTGTGGTAAGTCTGTATATATATATATATATTACACACATGCAGTACTCCTACTCCAATGCAACAATATCCCATGATGCCAGTTTTATTCATAGGTGCTGACTATTGGAGGGGTGGGAGGAATTAATAATTTATTTTAATTAATCAATTAAATTAATAACAATTTACGTTGGCACAATAGCTTGGTGATTAGCACCCCAGCCTCTCAGCGCTGAGGTTTTGGGTTCGAGTCCCCACCTGGGTGATGTTTCCGTGTCTACAGTCCACAGTCTGTGTGTGCCCAGTGACAGATTGGCACCCTGTCCTGGGTTTAGCTAAGCGTAACGTCCTGCCCTGTGCCAGGTGAAGGGGTAGAGGACTCACCGTGACTGGGATTAAGTGGAAGATGACAGATGGATGGATAATACATTTAAAGTTAATACATTTGAATAAAATTAATTACAAGTATATTTATTTATTAAAAAGAAAAACAAATATTATTTTAATTTCTTGTTGGATTTGTTCCGCCTCCTCTTTGTGATACATTGTCATTAATATATTTACTGTCGGTCCATCAGGCTGTTTTTTATGAGCCTCAGAATAAAACTCAAATAAAATAGAATTAGAAGAACTGATGCTGCTGATAAATATGCTCTGTTGTTTGCCAGCATGGTTCACGTGACATGGTTTTGCAAAATGGTGATACGTGCCAACAAGTTCCATTCTCCTCTTTAATCTTTACAGCATAGCTGCTGGAGTACATTCACAGTGGAACCATCCAAAGGCACCGTTCTAGCTACTTTGCCCTGTATTATAAATCGGCCAGTTATAGAACCTCTCTGTTGGCTGTAACTCAGCTCCGAGCTCAGTGTCCATTTCCTCCAGTGCTGAGCTCGACTGCTGTGCTACTGCTGCCATGTCCGATCTGCTGAGCATCAGAGCATTTGAGGGGTGTCAGCACCAGGCTCACTGACAGCATAAGTCAGACATGGGTCTAACAGACACGGATCATAGCTGCCCTGCCAGCCAGGGACAACCGAGAAGGCCATCGCTCGTTTGCTACAGGGCTCGTGAAGTACGGACTGTTACAGGGGCATATGCTACTTGGCATTGAGGAGTCTTCTCTCTCTCTCTCTCTCTCTCTGTGACTCAGCCAGCCGGTGGTAGAGGAGATGGGCAGCAGGCTGATTAGAATGACAGGCGTCTCGCTCTGTGAAAGGCTGGCTGAGAGACCAGGGCCTCACACACACACACACACACACACACACACACACACACACACACACACACACACACACACACACACACAAACAGTGAGTGAAATAAAGGGATAGAAAAGGAGGCCAGGACGTGCACTCGTAGTTACTATGAAGCTGAAACAGAAAGAATGCCATTCTATCCAATCCTCTCATGACCTGGCAACCGAACATTAACAAACATGACTTAAGCACCTAAACATTGTATTTGACATAACTGGCCTTGCTTATATAAGTGCTTGTACTTGTAAAAAGCACCATATATCATTAGAATCAATGTAATTAAACAGAAGTACAGTAAAAACAAACAAAAATGTCCTTTTTTTTAATGTTTAGTTGTTGAGCTAGTTTGCAGAACAATGTTTGATTGATGTTTTCCTCAATTCAGCCATTGCATGATTGTGTTAAATTCATCAGCAGCACACTGGATTTAACATAATGAAGTCATCAAGGTGTGTGTTGGATGACAAGTACAAATAATACTGGAGCACCACGAGGGGAGGTTTGGAAAGGGTTAAAACAATAAAAAATGTTTATTTTTTATTTTATTATGTACTTATTCTAATACTACTGTTTTTTACTCAGCATATACATATTTTTCATTTTTATCGTTCTAGGAGGTCCTCAAAGTTTTGCACAGTGCTGTGGTTTTTGGATGCTTCACCAAAAGCTGGAATAAACAAAATTAAACAAAATCTTTAACGCTGTTTTGCACAAAATATCTCCAAAGTAAAACCAACAGTGTAAAAACCTAAATACTGTAGTGTTAAATCTGCGCCATTAATGTGTGACTGACAGTGTTAATAGATTTATTGGTCTTAAATTAAGGGAGTAACAAAAAAAACTAAAAAACAAAACAAACAAAAAAAAATAAATAGTACAGCTAAATTAGTGTGTGTGTAACACTGTAATGTGAGGTGTGTCCAAACTTTTGATGTTTACTATATATATACTTTTATATTTATACCTTTTAAAGTACAATTTTTTATTTATTGGTTACACTTGATTTGTCCTCTTTCCGTGTGCTGTGTGAAAGACTAACATGTTGAAGGAATTTTTTACACCTAGTTTTTAAAATATGCCTAATTTTGTCCACCCTGATTTGGAATAAACTCAGCCAGGCTATCACAGATTCCACATAATAGAGTTTATTTCATGTATAACCAGTCAGTTGCAGCAGAGTACAAAACTATCATCATGGGCAAAGGACGTGATGTGACTGATGTCCAAAAGGACGTGATAATAGGGCACCTGGTGGTCACATCTCAGAAACTTTGTGGGATGATTACAGCTGCTGTAGTGAAGATGTAAAGAAAATGGACTTGATACATTGAGTGCAGCTCAACAGCATAACAGTGGTGCTCCACTGGACATTGATGCCAGATGGGAACAATGATTCCCACGAGTGAACCAGAGCAATTAATGTGCCACAGTTGTAAAGGCCATAAGCACCTCTGAATACCTTCCGTCACCTAATAGCGTCCATGCCACAACATCTCGCTGAGACCAGGGTGGTTATTATGTCATAATGTTCTGAAATGACTGTGTATTCTTACAGAAAACAAGGTTGATTCTCTAACCTATATGCTATAGTTTGGAACCATTCTTGAGGACTGGGTTCCAAATTGGTTGCCCACCAAAGTAACCACAAAAACTTCCATCATTTAGCTAGTCTACAGATAATAGTCAGTGTAGGCTGCTATCCTTGATAGACTGTATAATCACATGACCGAAAAAAAAAATTGATGTGGAAACCTTTATTTATGCGGGAGTTCCATACAATCAATGTTGCATTGAATTTACAAACATAAGTAGCTTGCTAGCTGACTAGAAGCTCAAAGGGTTCAAGGTGCGGTTTGAGACTTGACCACTGACATTAGGTAGTGAGGGACTGGTCCATTTTTAACTTTGTGGACAAGCATCAGGGTTTTGAATCTGATGTGAGCAGCTATAGGAAGCCAGTGAAGTGAACACAGCAGTGGAGTGATGTGGGAGAACTTGGGCTGATTGAAGACCAGTGGAGCAGCTGCATTCTGTATCAGCTGCAGGTGCCTGATGGCTCACATAGGAGGACCAGCCATAAGTGAGTTGCAGTAGTCAAGTCTTGAGATGACGAGAGACTGGACAAACACCTGGGTGGCATCCGGAGTTAGAAAGGGTTGGATCCGTCGAATGTTAAAGAGGAGGAACCTGCACGGCTGAGTCAATTTTGCGATGCAAGTACAGTGGTAACCCTAATTACGAGCATCCCTACTAACGAGTATTCCAGGTAACGAGTTGAGATCTCTGAATATTTTTGTTCCAGGTAACGAATAAAATTCCAAGTAATGAGTAGCGTAAATTTGTTCAAGTATACCAACTGCTAGGGGCGTGGCAGTTGTAGCATCTCCTAGATGTTAGCGTAGAAGAAGAGGTCAGTCAATACCTTTGACCGCTGTCCAGTGAAAGTGAAAGTGAAAGCGACACAAAGAAAGCAAAAGGTAGTGAACAAGAAAGTTTTACTTTTACTTTTCATATGATAAGTGTAACCATGCCATACACATACGCCCGTCCTCCTGTCCTCCTTAGCCGCCAGCCTTCATGAGCACCGTCGTTGTTTATTTTTTTAAAAACCCATATAAACACATTATTTAGCATATTAAACTATACTGTATATTGGCCGGCTGACACGGATTAATCAGTTTTACATGTATTCTTATGGGGAAAATGCATCCAGCTAACGAGCAAACCAGCTAACGAGCTCGGCTCCTGCACGGATTAAACTCGTAAGTAAGGTTACCACTGTATAATAAATCATAGGTTTGCCAAACGAGTCAATAAGCTCAAACTCAATCTTGTATTCTCATATATAATGAGTACAATATTTGTCATATATTGTTTACCTGTCTATATATTTATAAGTAAAAAGTTGTGGCCAATGGCTGACCAGCAATACCACTATGATGCAAATGATGCAATAGGTAGATACAGCCCACAGGTAGAAAACCATGGTTTTATAATAACCAAGCTACATAACTTTGCCTGTGTTAACATTTAAAAATCTTCAGTATTAAAACAGCAAGGTGGCATGACAATGTCATTTTCAGTAAAATAAAAGGTTCTCTTTCTATCCACTTCCAGTTATGTGTTAAGCATCACACATCTTGTCAGAATACTGCATGTAGAGAAGAAAAATGATATTCACATGACTTTGAGTAAGTGGAAATAGTTTTTTTAGATGTGAAACTATCCCTTTAAACCAGGCCTGTTGGAGATACTCATTGTAGAAAACAATCTACCTTTTAATACTGTGCATTAATCACTAGCAAATGCCACTTAACACAAGGTTAATTATACTCTTAACGGCTCTCATAACCATTCTGAGGCTGAGATCCCTCATATGTGTAATTTGCTCATCATAATCTCTACTACAGCACATTTTAAGTGGCTGATTGATGGACAGGAAATAGAATCTGCCTATCATATTAAAAGATAATAGAACACTGTGCACATGGGGGTCAGGCTGAGGGGAGAGGCCGAGCGTATGACAGAATCCAGAGGAATTCTGCACTTAAATAGAGCCTTATTTTTAAGTACGGAGAAGCCAAGAGTCCAAATGCAACATGAAGTATGGTTAAATATTTTGCCAAGTATTTTAACAGGAGCACTATTCTCTGCGAGGGCAGGAGGTGGCGGATGCAGGTTGGGTCAAAAGCACAAGACTTTATTACAAAAGAAGATACTGAAACTAAGTATAACATAGTATAACATAGAATATATAATGTATTCCAATTTTTTTTTTATGCTTGAACACAAATTTTATTATTATTAATTATTCATAAATATTGACAAATTATGATTTAGAATTTATATTTTATTAATAATTACTAGTTACTATTAATAATATACAAATAATAACTATTAAATGTTATGATGATTAATTAAATAATAACAAAAATAATAATAATAATAATTAATAAAATATTAATACATTATTACCGGTACATATTATTTATAAATAATAAACTGTTAAAAGCATGTAGCATAAAATTATCAGCCAATCCTTTTCAGTCAACTTCACTTCAGCGCATTATCACCAATGTTACACATGTGTTTGGACTGTATGGTCAATAGATCTTATTTACACAGAATTATATCTCATTTGAGCAAAAATAAGCAGAAATTCGGAATTATTTTGATAATATTTACTCTTAGAGGCATGTAAATAGATGGCTTATCACAGACTTGTAGACACAAGCACACAGACTTATCACAGACTTGTAGACACAAGCACACAGACTTATCACAGACTTGTAGACACAAGCACACAGACACACACTCAAATGCTCAACACGTTAACAACTTACAGGTGAAAACGGACTGCCGGCCAAATTGCAGTCCAGACTCCATTTGAGGGAGTGACAGCGGCGACAGCCAATCACGCGTTAGCAAGAAATGGCAGAGCCAATCGATCAGCTTGTGGCAGCCTAAAGGGAAACCGGCTTGTATTTCAGCTGGGTCTCCATTTAATATAGTGTAACATCTCACTCAACATAACCAAACGGAATAGGGGGAGGGCGAGACTAATTTGTGAACGAAACGCTTCTCAAGTACAACAAAATCCTGGATATTTGTGAAATTCCACCCAGACATGTCCTCTTTTTGAAACTTAAAACACATGTCCAGGTGGAATTTCACAAACATCCAGGATTTTGCTGTACTTGAGAAGCGTTTCGTTCACAAACTAGTCTTGCCCTCCCCCTATTCCGTTTGGTTAGGTAAAAGAGGATGCCTGGTCACCCTAGACAATATACAATCCATCCACCCATCCATCCATCCATTATCACACCCGCTTAATCCTTATCAGGGTCGCGGTTAGTCCCCTACCCCCTCACTGGGCGCAGGGCATTACACTATTAAGCCCAGGATAGGCTATTATAATATGTATCTGAGTCAGAAATGTTTTTTCCAGTTAAGATTCTGATATGACACATGTACGGTCATGCGCGTAATTTGCGGGGGGGGTAGGGGGGTTATGACCCCACCAATAATCTGATCCAATCACTATAACCCCCCCAATAAAGTCACATAATTTCAATTTACAAAAACATCTTTCAGGAATAACTTGTTAATTTCTTTTATTCATGATACATTTTGGTTAAAATACTAGCATGTTTAATCATTTGGTAATGTAACCCCACCTTTCCCCACAAAAACTTGGTATCATTCAACCTCCACCAAGCAGAAGCTCACCGTTTGCAGGGTTGCCAGGTTCGTGGTTCGTGGCTTGTTTGAAAATCCAGTCGCGGGTGAAAATTCAAGAGTGGCAGGCTGCGTTTTTGGGCTACTTTAAAAAATTACTGCAGCCGCCAAAAAACAACAAGAAAAGTGGGTTTTGGAAGATTGAATGCAACAATACGAACGAGGAGAACATAACGACATAAGGAAGTACAGCCTGAAAAGGAGAAAGAGAGAGAGAGAGAGAGACAGTTCCTTTTTTTTTTTTTGCTAATTATGTTACTATTAAATATTCTTGACTGGGATATAAAGCTGTCATAAAAGAATTAATAAACACTAGTGTTATCATATTATTAATGGCTGATACAAAATCCATTATAAACAAAATACTGAGTCGTACACTCATAGTCTTGCCATTTGCTTCAAACTTGTTAGTTCAAGCTTCTGAAGGGTGGGTTTTAGACTGACTTTGGACTGGATATTTTTTACTGGACCTGGCAACCCTGACCGTTTGCTTGCTTGTGCAAGCAGTTGCTGGGGGAGTAGGTGTTGTAAGAAAAAACGAAAAGAGCACCAAAAAGTGTACAAAAAACATTTTTTCATTGTTGGTCGACAACACCGCCTTGTAAAAAGCGGAATAATCGAAATGAGGTAAATGTAAATGTATTGTTAGCTGATGACTGAATAACTATGCCGCTGTGTATCAGGTATTTTAGCTAGCTCAGTTAGCTAGCTGCTCCGCATTTCTTAATTGTTTAAGGTGCAGAGTAAATACAAAGAAAGTTAAATAAATACATAGTAAAAGCATGTATTTACATAGTAAAATACGATGTATTTCTAATATGGTTAACCCAAAATTTCCTGATTCCTTTTAGAAAAGTAAATGATTTAATAAATAAATAAATAGGCAGACAGCTCAACCCCCCCAATGTTGGACCCAAAGTTACGCGCTTGTGTACGGTGCATATCAGTCGATACCCGATACTGATCCAGTACCAATGATTAATTACTAAACTGTATAATTCACCATGTGGGAAACAATTGAGGGATCTGGACTGACTTAAATATTAAAATAAAATATAACAAATTAGCACAGAGATGTAAATTTACTGAATTGCTATTTATTTGTCAGTAAAATAATAAACTATTGTGCAGGACCTTGGCACTGCATTCAAATTCAAAGCAAAAAGGAGTCAAACGTTTTTTAAGCAGCAGTGACATGTTTCTCATGTAAACAAGCATTTCTGCTGTAAGTCTGTTTCTTTTCTCATCCTCTGTGTTGTAAACTGTGCTAAAGTCTCTCACTTTCTACACTAGTGTAGAAGCACAGAGGTACATTTTTACTTGATAAAGTGTCAAAGTAGAGAAATATGTCTGTCTCTGACAGATCAGATGGGTTTTGGCCTTCAGGCTTTGTTTTTAGCTTTATTAGCAAAGCTAACAACCTGAATGCTAACAAGTTAGCCTGCTAATAATAATGATAACTGCCCTCTCTACTACACCACTCTACAAAATGACAAAAAGATAATTAAAACCAAGCATTCAAATCACAATTCAGCCTCCAAACATTATATGCATTCATAATGTGCTCAATTATTTTGGTATTTATTAAAATAAAAGCTATGACATCCCTCAGACGTCTGCTAGCATCGACACACACGGTCATGTTAAAGCTCTCATTGGCGAGTTGTTCACACATAATCCAGCTGAAGTCTTTTAAAGTGTAATTTAACACATTTAGAGTCGTGCCTGTGTTTATATCTCAGGTCCAGTAAGGTGGTAAGAGTGTATAGAAGGTCCTGGTCCACACTGCTGTAGTGTTTGTTGGTGTTTTTATTGTTTTAATGTTGCTGTGAGATCTGTGAGTTGTTCGCTTGGAGCGTCGCATTGCTAGACATAAAACTTAAAACTTAACAGCTTAACAGTGACACATGTCTGAGCTCCAGATATCTGTGATGAAGCTCATTACTTTGTATCCTTTAACTGTTCTGATGTGTCCACACACTTTCTCATCATTTTAATCTGAAATCCCTCCCCACTGCGGACTCTGACTCGCACCATGTTGTTGTCCATGTTTGGTTCTACACTGTACGTCAGGAGCATGTGACCCACATCGCAAATGAATTAAAGTGAATGGATCAGCCAAATGATCCGATACCTGATCCAGCTAATTTTGTTAATATCGGGGTATTATCCTAATATCGGATCGGTGCATCCAGGGAAGTAGCACCAAATTCTGGGCTCTGGGCACTGCTTGTGCTCTTCTCCTATTATTAAACTTTATTTTTTTTAATATTTAAAGGAAAACAAAATTCCAGACTCCTCAAGGGCCCTCAACCCACTTGGGGTCCTGGTAACTCAGTCCCACTTAAACCCCCATTGGGTGTATCCCTAGTTTCTGTTTCGTCTCGTGCTATTTCTAAGTATTCTGGGAGCATCTCCATTTGAGTAATAAAATGTTCCTTCAACTCTTGATCATTTCATTACAGTAGCTCTATTGCTATATATTGTAATATGTTCCCTTAATGAAACACAAGTTCATTCCTGTAGCAGTCTCTTCCAGTGACGGTACCATCAGCCATACGCCAAAGATTTATTCAACCACCGCAATGGCTAGGACATTGTTTCAGCTCGACCCAAAACTCGTCCACTTTTTCGATTGAAAAATATTGATTTTAAGTCAACTTACTGAGGATTTCATTTGTTTGGTAGAGTGAGAGCTGTTAATGCATGGTAATATCTCCATAACCCAGAGACATAAACCATCGCCTGCGAGCTGCGGCCTTGTTTCACATCTGTTGTGTGGACATTAACAGTATTGGTCAGTTAATCTAAAAATATGCTCATGAATCAAAAGCACATTGATCAACTAGATGCATTGGCATTCTGTGTTATATGAGAGTGCAGAGAGCTTGTATACACTTTACTGCTGTGCTAACTGGCTTTTTAAAAGGTGTATCTAAAGTACGTCTTGCTGGCACAGGTCCAAAGAATGAGGTTTTCCGGGTCTGTACATTTATTTTGGCTTGTGGTGGAGAGCTTCATTACACTGAGCTGATCACACAATAAAAATACTGATCTGAAAGATGCAGTTTACAGCTGAAACTCTGGACACCGAAACCTTAAATAAACTTCTAAATGTGCTCTGAATTTGAGGCGCAAATGTTCTAGACAAAAGCAACATTAGTGAAATATCCTTGTAGGATATCCAGCATCTTATTGGAAGAACATCTGACATCTGAGGCGTATTTGTGGCTACACTATAAAAAGAGATGGTTCTTCAAGGGTTCTTTAGTAAAGAAATTGGTTATCTATAGAACCTTGAATACACTCAAAGAGCTCAAAGAATATTATGTACTGTAGTAAAATTGCTTGTACAGTGGAACATCGGCTTTTGTCATTAATCTGTTCTAAAATGTCTGATGATCTGAATCGAACCGAATGATAACTGAAGCAATATTTCCAATAAGAAATGATGTAAATCCAATAAATCTGTTCCATACAGTCCAAAATATGAACAAAAATAAATTTTATATAGAATAACTATAGTTTTACACACAGAACACAATGAGAAATAAATACAAAAGACTAATGAAATGGATAAATGAACATTTAACATCACTCTTACAGGTTTACGCTCTGTTTTAGAGAGTGCTGGTGTGGTCCAGCCATCAGCCTTTGTTTTGTACATCCATTCTCAGGGTTCTCAGCTGCTATTTGTTTTTGCACCTTTGTTATAGTTTATTTTGAGCATTACGAACAAGAAATAACGAGATTCAAAGCCACAGAAAGAAGAATCAAAGCCAGAATGAATGACAAATGTATGGGTGGATGCTTTGTGTTTGCGAAATTAGCTGCGAGTCACATGGGCACACTGACGAAAACCGGGTGGATGACTGATAACTGGGACAAAATTTCCCAGAAAAAAGTCGACGATAGTCCAATTGTATGCTAACCAGGGCAAACGATAGCTGATTTTCCACTGTATTAGTATTTTATTACCATTTTAGAACCATGGTACTGCCATCATGGTAGTTTCCAAAAACATAGTAATAGCATCACACATCCACAGTATATTTTATAAGGGTCAGACAAATGGGCAGCATTCAATGTATTTAATATTTGTGTGCAACCTCCCATCACAGCTCCATTTCAGTCTTGTCCATGTGCTCTTTGTTTAAATTCTGCCATGTCTCCACCCACTTCACGTCATGTCTAGTCTCGTCATTGGCTGCACCTTTCGTCATTCCACAGCTATGGTCCCTCATCTAATGTCTAATTATGTTTGGTTTAAATGTTCCTCCGTCCGTCATTGTAATGTCATCCGGTCAAGTGTATAGTGCTTAGCCTAGTTCACATGTTTCCACAGTCACATCACAGTTATTGTAGGAACTTATGCTTAATAAAGACGTTTTGTCACCACTCCTGCATCTGACTACTTCCTCCCTCCTTTTTGGCCATATGCTAGCACTAGTCTCATTTATGCTCAGTGATGAAAACGGACATGGACCGAGCCTTATGTCCATATTCTGTATTCATTTCATTTGTATTTGTTTGGATGTGGACAGAATGGACTGGAAATCGTGGGGGCAGCGTAGCCAAAAGTTCAAGAGAAACACAACCACCACCATATGGACATGACAAAAAAGAAACTTTCCGTGGAACTTTCTGAAGAGAGGCTGTGCAACCTAGTTAGGAACTTTAAACATCTATATGATGTTACATTGGCAGGGCACAGCGACAAACCATTGCTAGAAAACAGTTAAGAGGAGGAACATGAATTGGTTGTGAGATAAAAATTGGCAAAGCATCTGCCCTCTAGTGGATGTATTGCTTCACATCCATGCCAACCTAAAGTACGCATAGAACTATGTGGGCAGGAATCGTTTGAAATGTATATATGAGCAACAAATGTGAGCATTTCATAATCAATCATATGCCAACGCTATTGCTAAACCCTTTGAATGCTTTTCTCTAGCTCACTTTTATCAGCCTGTTCTCTGTATAAGTGGACAAATTGGAGTGGCTAAGTTCAGGGCTAGTCGAGTCGGAGAGTTCAGTGGTACGTTTAGATGTTCAACACGCATACACAGTGTCATGTAAATGGGCTGCTTGTATTCGCACCTTTCTCATTTTCATTATGCCAGGGCTAAGTGGGTGGCGTGGTTGTCGTCCTCCCTCTCGTGCTCTCTGTCATCTTTATATTATATTTTGGCTAATAATCACTGCTATCAGGCCGTCCCCCCTCTCTTTGTTTCATTTCCTGCTCATTGGCAGCCACGTCGTCTCTGTCTGCTTATCCCTCTCGGCAGCCTTTGTGTAGCAGGGGCCTTTACAATAGCGAGTCGAGGCAGAGGAGGCGTGAGGCAGGCGCAGCATGTCATTAACTCTTTATTGCCGCCTTACGGTGAACCAGACAGCAATCTGCCTCGCCGAACGCCAACACGCCACACGCTCCCCTCTACACATAACAGTATCTATTAACACGTCCTTCTTTCACGTGTATCAACAGGTACTTAAGCTCCTCTCGTGCTTAAGCCTTAAGGCGAACACCTATGTTTAGTTGTCACACTGTAACTATTTTCGTGAGTTAAATGGCCCCTGTTTCGCTGAGTGATCGTGTATAACCTGTGTGTGACAGCTCAGTCCATTTGAGCAAATGTGTAGTTGCCATACGAATGAAACATAAGTCATTCATATTTCAATTGTTGGAATATAACATGGCAGCTATAACCTTCAAAATACTACGCAGTCAGAAAACGTGGTCTATGATAACTTGCATTTGGCGAAAATCAAAAGTTAACGTTTGTAATTGTGTTCAATGCCATTAGTATCGATCCCTCAGAAAGGGCTGCTTTAAATGACTGTTTTTTACCCTTTCAATAATACAGTTCTTTGTTCATTTTTTGGAATGAATGAGCAGGTAATACGTTACCTGATGATTTCCTATTGCCAGGCCTAGAAAATATCAATAGGCGTCTAGCAAGAACAACAACAGCAACAAAAAAAAGACCATTTCAAAAATACTTCCCGGCCTACTCAAGGTGAAAAGAATACATGAGAGCATATTTGAAAAAGTGCCCACTGTATTCTACATCATCTGGCATTTTCACCTTCTTGAGCTTGTCAAAGCTGCCAACATTAAAACAAATCACCAAACAGAAAATGCGGAAAAGGGGGAGATTTAACAGAGAAGGGAATTGATTTTTCCCCCCTCCGGTGCCCAGGGGAACACTTTACACAAAATCAGACATTTTACAGATATGTTTAACC
This sequence comes from Crenuchus spilurus, assembly GCA_036984385.1. NCBI lineage: Eukaryota > Metazoa > Chordata > Actinopteri > Characiformes > Crenuchidae > Crenuchus > Crenuchus spilurus. The sequence goes on along the minus strand of BRDA01055993.1, from coordinate 33,086 downwards.
ACATCCAAGGCATGCTTTAAAAATGGCCAGGGTTCAAACCCACCTACAGTGTGATGTTCTCTTTGTGTGTGATTTACAGTGTGACTCTGACAGCCGAGAGAAATACAGCTATTGTGACTGGTAAGGAATTTTATTTTTTGCAAGTATGCAAGAACCAACCCTCTTCAGTTCTCTTCTGATTGCATAAAAACAATTGGCCATGTAAGAAATAAATGTACTATAAATGCAAAATTTAACAACTGTAACAGTTACAGCTATAAAATATTAATGAAAAATTTAATTAGTTACTTAAATAGTTAAGAAATAACAACTAAACAAGACACATTTATCTACTGTAAAAGTACTGTAAAAACAATAGCTAGCTATGAAATATGTATTTATGAAAAGGTACTGTAAAATTAAATTAGTCCCACAACTAGTTAAAACAAATAATAATTAATTTTTAAACAAATAAGTAATATAATAAAAAAAAAAAAAATACCTAAAATATTCTAAAAGAACTGATAAAAAATTATTTTTGTTGAGAAAAAATTACGAAAAAATGTACTGTAAAAATAAAGAAAAAACAGAATTAGTTACAGAAAAAAGTTACTGTAAAAAAAATGTAACAAGCAATATAGACTTTAAATGTCACTTAAATAAAATATGACCGTTTAACTTTTTGAAATTATGAACAACAGTGAACTTTTTCATGATATTCAATTTATTATCTTGCAGTAAAAAAAAAATCAATAAAAGTTACATCCAGTGATTCATAATAGATTTGGAAATTTACTGTAAAAGTTGAAGTATTCATGTAATTGTGAAATAACTATTTAACAGTACTGTAAAAATGCTATAAAAAGTAATTCAGTTAATTCTGGAATATTCATAAAAAACTTTTAAAAGTAAACAAACCCAACACTGAAATAGCTACTAATGGAAAGTAGTGTAAAGTATACTGAGTTATGTAAAGACTGCTTTTAACAGTCTAGTTCAAATGTAGGGATGATTAGATACAAACAAATATGAATACATTTTGTACAGCTTTGTATGGAATAACTTGTAAACGTATGCAAACCGCACAGCATAAAAACAGCAAAAACCCTCCACCACAAAGGTTTGTGGCTCTCTTGTGAACAACAGGAGGACGACTTTGGTGAGAACAGCGTATTCTGGCATTTTACATGTGTAAATTGTCTGTCCTGTCTCTGCATCTCAAGGGACTTTGGGACAGGTGGCCATCATATCCATAACAGATGCTGAAGAGAAACACTGCTGATGAGATCGTCTGGCTACTGAGAGAAAGGCAATGTGAAAATGAAGTCAGCACTTTTGTTCGTAATCATACCCGAGGCCGCCATGTTGAGGTGCTTGTAAACTCTTGTTCCCCGGTGACAAGAACGGGGGGTGAAATCGGCATTCAGCAAATGCATATTTCTTCTGTTGTTTTCTGTGGATTTGGCTTTGTTTGTTAACATATGAGAGCATTTCCCTAGCATAAAGAAGTGTTTACAAGAAGAGTTATGAGTCGCAGTGCTCGTGAATAGATCATTTACTGCATAAACTGTCTCTTTTGTTTGAACAGAAGGCTAACGACAATGCAAAGAACAATAGAATAAAATAGGGCCTTTCTCTGCAGCCTGAGGAAAAGGATTGTGTTACTATACTGGATTTCTATAGCAGCATGATTCTCTGTGTTAAAGTCTTATTTCTGCTTTAGAGCCCAGCTTGATCACACAATAAACGCTACACGTTTAAAAGGTAAAATTTAGATACTAATCCCTTCATTCAAGAACAACTGGTTCATGTTTTTAGCATCAAACAATAGAAAACAAAGAGATGCACAATAAACAAAAGAGGATAGACAAATTAGCAGCCCGACATAAACATTAGCATGTGAACTGTTATATCTCCATAATCTGCTACAGCAAAACCTTCAACTATGCCTGGCATTACTTTCCCTGCCTGCTTTCACCTCACTTTTGTCTGCCAGCTATGTTATAGCAAAGCCTGCTGCATGTATGGACGAATTGGAATGGCTAAGTTCTGGCGCTACGCGGGTGAGGTGATGAATATTAGTGTCTACTCTGGTGTTAAGTTTGAATTAATCATCTTGGGGCTGGTTGAGCAAGTGCTGTGGCCTGGCAATACAACCAGGGCACTCTTGCAACAAGACAATATTACACTGCACCAGCCTAACACAGCACTAGGCATGGCTATTGATCTCACACTTTAAAATAAGCACTTAAGATAGTTCATGGCTTGGATGTACAGAAGAAAAACCTTTAACTGGTATAAATCCAACTAGTTTAGGTTTTTTTTGTTAATGTGATTTTTTGTTATTGTGATTGCACACAATGGAATTTGACCTCCACATTTAACCCATCCATGCAGTGAAACACACACTAAGCTATGAGAACATGTGCCCAGGTTCGGTACCTTGCTCAAGGGCTTAATTATGACCTGCACGGGGATTGAACCAGCAACCTTCCAGTTACAAGACCAGATCCTTAACCACCAGGTCACAGCTGCCTAGTTACCATCTAGCAGCCTTTGTAGACACACAACTGATGTAGTTTAGTATTAATCTACAATGCAGACCATTTTTAAACAAAGAAAAAACACTGAATGTCCAGAAGGTGTTGTCATGATAAGCTTATGTAGATTATAACAGCCCCCCACCAAACACTGAAGTGATTCTTCTCTGACGTTGCTCGTTTGGGTACCTTTTTATATTTTTTATTTGTCTATTTTCGTTCCTGACTAAGATTGAAGAAAATGGAAGAAGGAGGTTGAGAGAGATGTCCTAGAGATGAAGACTTCAGAAGAATAGCCTACAGACAGATATCTTTCATTCGTTCAGCAGATTGTTATGGTCAGCCTTCTGGCCTCAAACGTCCTATTTTGGGGGCCGCTAGCCTACATGCTCCTAATGATGACTACAAAACCAGCCGTCCTTCTCAAGGCATTGCTTTCCCTCTAGGCTTGCACCATTCTCCTTCCTTATTCCTCCCTGGTTTTCCATCCTTTTGCTCTCCTCTCCAGTGCACCCCATTGATGGATGGACATATGTCTAGGCCACATACATGTGGCCCCAGCGCGTCAACTCGCCTTTATCAAAGCAAGTGCAGGTAGATCCGGCCGCCATGGCTCATTACTCTAGTGCAGCGTGCCTGAAATGTTTGAGCTTCTGCCTGTCGCCTTCTTGCAACTCTGTTCTCCCTCCTCTCTCTTTCCATCGCCCCACTGCTCAGCTACCTTCATAGCGCTCCGGGTAAAAGGAGACAATCGAGCGACGGCTATTAGGTGCTCGCAGCAGAAGAATGGGTGCGGGGTGAGTGATGGATGGCGCCACGGCTCAGGGCAGGTGATCGGCGCTAACGAGGGAGCCATCAGGGCCTGTGCTGACGGATGAGGGCCGGGGCGCTAATATTGGCAGGCGATTGACAGTGAGCACAGCGATTAGCGCGACTGAAAGGCCCCCCCCGACCACCCAGCACCACCTGCCCCTCCCAATCTGAAGCTGACCGCTGGATGACACCGGCTGGCTGTATTGACCGAGGGATCAGAGCCCAGGACGACAGAGAATTTGTACTTGGAGAAGAGGAAGCTGCCTCACTAAGCCTATCTCAAAACAACCTAACATTTGCACACTTAGATCATACTGTAGATCTGCATATTTTACATATTGGTACATAAATTAAAAAATGGGTCAGATGTGTCAGGTGATCATTACGGAATGAAGCATGTTAAATCAACACAATTGCTTTTGTTTACTTGGCAAGAATCATAGTAGTGTAACATATTTTTCAGAACCAGTTGACAGTATAATCATTGTTACGGTTTGTACCAATGTTGGAAAGACAGTAGTACTTCTTCTTATGTAATTCTTACATAATTAGGTTTATTTTTATTTAATTAGCTAATTTAGAGTACTTTACAACCATAGTACCTGCATAACATAACACAAGCTGCATAACATTGCTTCCTCTGAAGCTAAGCAGGCCCAGGTTTGATTAGTATTTGGATGGGAGTCCTCCAAGGGAAGCTTGTGTGGCTACTGCAGTCGGTGATGTTGGGAGGAAGCATTATTCTTGTGTGTAACCCTTTGGAGTCAGCAGACCTGTCTGTGGGCACAAAATTGAAATTCTGCATAAACACTTAAATAACTCTGCGAAATTGTATCCAAGAAACAAAACTAAACATACCCTATAAACATTAAAGGGTCTAGTTTTCAAATATATGTAGCTTGAATCAAAATATATTTCTAGATTCTTGTGAGAGGAGCTTAAATAAGCAGAGACATGTTTGTGAGAAAGACTCAGACAGCTGCGCATATTTTCCCACCAAAAGAGGTGCTCTGACATTCATATGATAACATGACATGGTAATTCCAGACATTTCATTGGTTGATTGGCGGCCATGGTATGTGTGGAATCTGAATGTGAACAAATACATCTCATAAGTATTCAATCTAGGAGCCACTGAATGAGTAAAACAAAAGTGGACAAAGACGACAAAAATTTTCGTCAGTTTGGGAATTCTAGTGTAAGCTTTAGCTATAAAACCACATACAATTTCCAAAAACTGTAATGATCAATGTGTAGCCAACACTTCTGTTTATTTAGCTCTGAGCTAAGAAGTCTATGTTTAGGCAGACTTAATCAAAACAAAAGCCTGAGTAACACTTTGGGGAAAAAATTATTTTAGATGGGTGTAATTTGTAAAAAGTGAAGGCATGTCATTAGAGTGTCTGAAATACCCTCAGACTCCAGTGAATTAAATGACAATGGTTCCATTTTACAGATGAGATGTAAAACCGAGGTCCACATCGTCTGAGATCAGAAAAAGATCACTGGACATTTCTTCTAAAAGAGTAGTCAGCCTGATATCCTGGCTGAATTTCTCACTCCTAATCATCTCCAGCTTCAAAAACTGGCTCCTCACCTCTCTGTCTAATAGATCATGTATGAGAGTTCCGGTATGGACTGGCTGCCGTTCTATCATCCAGGTGGATGCTGACCACTGGTGGTGGTTGACGTGACTCTCAGTCCCAGATGTTAAAATGTTTTGAGTATCTAGAAAAGTGTGTTATTTAATAGAAGTACAGTGCAAATTGTAACCTAAAGGAACCTTAAATGCTATCTTCACTTCAGGTAAAGCAGGCATTACCTGCTTCACCACCTGCCCTTTGACTTCTAAGTCCCCGATTATCTAATGGGTCCTAATACCCACCCTATTTGAACACTGCCCAGCAATCCATCGCCTTGGCATAAACACAATATTTCAGTGAGGATTTCTACACAGTAATACTTCATTCAATGAGTGCTGTTATAGATGCAGAGTGTTATCCGTTCCTGCATACATCCATCACTGCCTCCATTCATCCATATCCACTGTCTGAGTGAAATTTCACAGAAACATTGGGGGTAATAATGGTCCAAAGTTTCCAATAACACCAAGGCCCCTCCATACTGAGAAGTACTTGCCCGGCAGACATAGAGATCCATAATAAATCTTGCAGTGCTGGTGTGCTGTTCAGTGGAAGCCAGCTCACCTTGTTAGGAGCTAACAAACAGCCTTGGGCCTCCTGGTTAGCTTCACAGGTCTATTACTCTTCTGATGAAGAGCCCGTGTCTGATATCAACACAACAGCAAGGCGAGCCACTCCGTCTTTTCCGAGGAGAGAGCTTTTACACTGACAGTACCGCTTCAGTACTCCAAAGCATATTCTGTAAATATGGCAACACATCTTCTAAGTCTTTTATGAGCTTGTGGTGGAGGCTAAAGTGTCCGTATTTATGTACAAAAATTAAAAGCACATTTTATAAAAAGTTTGCGACACTTCATCCAGGGTTTCTTCTGAACTCGTGGGAATTAATAATATGTTTACTACTACACTCTTAACAGACATGGTTCTTTAGGGTTCTAAACAGAACCATGAACACTCTAAGTACCCAAAGGGTTCTTTGCATGATGAAAGGGTTCTTCTGATTGTTGAGGAATGTGCTGTAGAAGGTTTTGAAAATGGTTCTATATAGAACCAAAAAGGGTTCCTCTGATATTACAAGCTTGGCATCTACAGTAGAACCTTCTTTTGGGCTTTTCAGTATAGAACCATCTACAACACATTTCTCACCAATCTAAAGAACCCTTTCACCACGGAAAGAACACTTTATCCATGAGAATGGTTCTTTGAGTGTATGGAGTTCTATATACTTTCCTTACTAAAGAACCCTTGAAGAACAATCGTCTTTAAGTTTGTAGAACATTGCTGTGAGGATTTGATTGCATTCAGCCAAAAGAGTATTAAGTACTCATGTTCAACTCATCCCAAAGGAACTGAATGTAGCTCAATCACTCCAGAGAATACAGCTCCACCGCTCCACAGTCCAATTTTATTACCCTCTAGGCTACACTTGGCACTGGTCATGTTGACTTTATGCTCATGTGTGGCTGTTTCAGACCATCCTATTCTGTTTGCACTGCTTTTCTTTGGTTATTATACAAGCAGTATGTTGAAATTCAACACCTATAACAACAATGGATGCACCTTAAAGTCACTCGTGAGAAGAAGTCTCTCGATACCCTATATGGTGTTGGGACACCTGCTAATTCATTGTTTTTTTTTCTGAAATCATAGGTATTAAAAGGTCTTTATCCTGTTTTTGGTAGAATTTCTACTGTTTAGGGTAGGCTTTCTACTACATTTTGAAGCATTGCAGTGAGGACTTGATTGCATTCAGACACATAAGCTTTAGTGAGGTCAGGGTGTTGGATGATCACCACCTCAGCTAATCCCCAACTCATCCATAACTCATCCAAAAAAGTACTGGATGGAGCAGAGAACACAGTTTTACTGCTCCACAGTTCAATAGTGGCTCTAGTCCACACCTGGAATTACACAGATTCAGGCTCAGAGTCCTATTCTATTGGCAATACTTTTTTAGACAAACTGTGTTGGCAATGGATGCAACTTAAAGTAACTGAATGCATTCATTAGAAGGGATGTCCACAAACTTTTGAACATATAGTCTATAGTCTAGAAAGTTTGTTGAAATTTAAAACAATTACCCAAACTCTAGATGCCAGTTTGTAAAGTCATGTTCTTACTGACGCCATGCTGTTGGTCAGTGAATCAGTATAAAGACTTTAAGCTCTGAACTGTGGTGCCACATAATGAGGTGTACTGCACACTATAGTTGTATTCATCTTTCTTAGTTGGGACAGCAGATTTGAAACTGGCTTTGAAAATGCCAGACAATTTGGGTTTGGATCAATCTCATAAACTGGTGCCAGGGAGACTGTGAACTTGCTCTCGCCTCCGTGGGTCAAAGGGAAAAAGAGACAACGCTATCTTTTAGAAACAACATCCAGTTGTTCCTATAAGCACGTGTAACGAGAGAGCACTTCCCATGTACTGCAGTCATAATTTCTAATTCATTCCAACAAAATGTCATAGCAGCAATGACGTAGCTAACATAACATTTACTGGTTGCAGAGCATAAAACACAAATGTGGACACAGTCCAGAAATTCATTGCTGTCCATAGAAAAAGAAAGACCTCCAAAATAGTAACTTTAGAGTACAAAAATGTTTGTCACTTTCATTGTTAATGTTAATGTAAACAGATTTAGGTAAAGCAAGGCAAGGCATGTTTATTTATACAGCCCCTTTCCTACAAAAGTTGCAGTTCAAAGTGTGTTACATACAAAATTAAAAATAGTTAAAAACCCATAAATTTTCAAATTAGCGTAAAATGTTAAAAGCTCAATCATAAATGCAACAATATGCATAAACATGATAAAAAACTCAATCATAAATTAAAAAAATGAACATAAAAATGTTCTACACTCAATCATACATTTAAAAATGAACAAAAAAATGTTAAAAACTAAAATATATATATATAAAAATGTTAAAAACTCAATTATAAATGCAAAACTTAATATAAAAAATGCAGAAACCTCAGTCATAAGCAAATGAAAAAGACAAGTTTTAACCCTTGATTTAAAAAATGGAAAGGTTGGGGAACACCTGGTACAAGCTTCCAGTTGACTGCAGCATGCATACTGAACGCTGCTTCACCGTGATTAGTATGGCTTCTAGTCACTACTAGTTGACCTGAGTCTGCAGATCTAATACATCTGCTTGTTTGGTTAGTTTGATTATGTAGGATCTTTCAGGCTGCACAGCACTGAAGGGACTTCATGTAGGTTCACCTTATTTCTAATTTGTGCCATAAGAGGTCACCCTTCAGCAACCAGTTGCAGTTGTTTTTCTGTAAGAAAAGATGTTGAACCTACCAGGAGTTCAGAAGGTTTTTGCCATCTCTTGTAATGTAAATTTTGGAGACATGCTTAGACAATGGCTGGAGTTCACTGAGAAGTCAGGAACCAATCATACAACCATCTTAGCAATGCACAATCATGTTTATTGTGTTTTTTCCATTATTGTATAGTGTTGTATGAGAAAATTGCATGACTTCTTAATTTATTGATGCCAGCTTTGGGTTTTCTCAGCTTAATGTCAGCTATGATTTAACAAACATATGTAAGTCTATAGAATTACACATTCATTCATATTCATTAAGTCAACTATAGCTTGAGTTCTCTTGTTAAGTGTGATCCGTGGGTCAATACTGTCTGCACTGGTTATCGACTGGCTATCTGTAAGCAGATTGGGACCGATTTTTGTTGTTTGTACAGTGCTTCTCTCTTAAAGGCACTAATTGGGATGTTAGCGAGCTGACAGTGTGTTACTGTGTGGGTGATAAGATGAGAAAAAACATATAATGTCACCTTGCTTTAAAAATAGAGAAGGAGAGAGAAAGGGAGAGAGAGAGAGAGACAGAGAGACTATTGGCACTCTGGAACAAATGTCCCATAAATTCAGTTCTGTGTGATTTCTACTAATGCATTGTTATGAAACAGTTTCAGAAAGATAGGAGGAGGGAGGGTTAAGAAAAAAAAGAAGATGACGATGAAAAAAAAATGACACAGAAATCAAAGATATCCATCAAATTAACACATCAATGACTTGACTGTAATCTCACCCAGCTCTCGGCATGGCAAACACTTGCTCCAACCACCAGCGGGGTGATTTATCAATGCAAAGCTAATAGCATCAATATGAATCTAACTAAAAATCAATATTTCATTACTAAATTGTTGCAGGGAATGAAGAGGGATGAGAGGGCCTGGATGGTTCTCCTGGGTAGGAGCATCTGGAGTTCAATGTGACAAGATGAGTGATGCGTGACTCTGGGGCGCTGCGAGAGGACACTGAGAGGACAGGCCCAAGTCCGAGAGCAAGCAGTTACTCCACTCTACGCATACAGGCAAGGATACCTACCGTCTCCTATTATATATCCTTTAGTCATTGCGCTCTTTTGGTTACAATCATTTTCTTGCATACTTAATAAAGCATGGCCTTGTTTTGCTTTTGCTCTCACTCTCTCTCATTCTCATTCTCATTCTCTTAAAGGCCAAAAGCAACAACACTCTTTTATTGTCACTGCATTTACTCTGCACTTCTTTTCTTCTTCTCGCAGCTCTTTCAAATGAATGAGCAGCCATATTTAAATGCCCACACTCATTCCCCTGGGCAATACTTAAGACTGTTTTGTCAGATAGGCAACCTGTGTCTCAACAGAAAGTCTTTCCCTTGCTTCTCACACACTCATATTCTCTCTCTCTCTCTCACACACACACACACACACACACAAACTCAAATTTTTCACACAGCACGCGTCCGCCCCTCGATGCCTCCATCCGAACTGTAGCAGCATCTGCTTCAGCATATTCCTCTGCTCTTCAAACGCCAAACATTTAGACTATTTACCATTTAAACGCTCGCTGTATCATTTATTTATTTATTATCTATTTATTTATATATATAAAAAAATACTTCTCCCAGCCTGCGAGAGTGCTTTAGACATGCACAGATTGACATCCCTATGTTTTTAAAGCCCCGGGGCAAACCCTCTGGAGTTCAAAACTAACAGATTTTCTGGTGTTGCTGGAGAAAGCAGAAAAAAAGCAGCATTTGATCTCTGAAGAAACAGCAGTCTCACTAATGATGATATGCAAGCACTAACTTCTAGAAGAGAGGGAGGAGAGAGAGAGAGAGAGAGAGAGAGAGAGAGAGAGAGAGAGAAGCAAAGTACGACAACTCCCAAAGGTGAGATCCGTGCCAGTGATTTGTTTGCTCTTCCTTCAGGGCTTCGAGAATGAGTTTATTTTTCCTGATATCTTTCCATCTTATTAATTCTTCTCTTTTAAGGTCAAGTTTGTACTAATATCTCTCCCTCCCCCCCACCACCAAAAAAAAATAAAGGTCCCCGAAGAGGGATGAATATTGCATTTCGAAGTTCTAAGAGACAGCTGTAAGGAAGCGTTTTCTCTTTTTTTTCAGAAAGACTGGGACATGATGTTGAAGTTGTCCCAGTTGAGATGTTGTAGCGCAGTGGTGCTGTGATCAGGAACTTCCATTGGAGACGAAAGCCAAACCCCACGCCAACCACCGTAATTATTAGCTGCAAAACCGCCTCAGCTTGAGCACTATTAGAGTGGATTAAAGAGGGAAGGGGGAAGAAATGCTCCAGTTATAATTATCAACGGGGCAAAAAAGCAGGTGTTTGGGAAGTGAATTAGCAGAGGAATACAGAGGTGCTGTGAACAAAATAAGAGAACACGATGCATCAGCATGAGAGAATGAGAGAGACAGAGGACTAGGAGGAGGAGGGAGAGGGGAAAACCCTTCATTAAAAATCTGCAAATTTGTTATTGGACTTTTGGTTCAATTTTGGAGCGTTTTGGAGGCTCTTTCCATTTAACACGTGATTAAATAGCATGAAAGAAGGGGCGTATCTGTTAAAGGAGCATTGTCGAGGGAACTCTACCCACTCCCACAGCAGATGTTTGTTCGTAGGCAGACCAGAGAAGTGTGGGCCATTTCCCCAGGAGAGAAAAGTGTGGAGGTTTTTTGGGTGTTAAAAAACAAGCAATGACACTCTTGCAGTGTTGGAAAATTCTCATTATTATCTTTCTACCTCTTGTTTTGTAACTCTTTTCACTGTTAGTTTACAAATGTAGAGCAAATGATTTAGTTTAAGAATCTGTGTGCAACCTCTTAAATTACAGGCTTATTAATAACGTATAACAATGACTAATTGGAACACCTATTATTCAATATCAATAGCAAGTATTTGATAACTGTTATGAAACTACACTATTAGAAATTAAGTCACAGCACACATAGTTAAAGATAATGCACATGTACCTTTACAGTTCCAACATGATCCTTAACCCTCTGGAGTCTACGGTTATTTGAGACATTCTGATGTAGTCTGACATGCCCTGACTTTTTTACAAATTACACTAATCTAAAATTAATTTTTCAAAAGTCTTACACAGGCTTTTGTTCAGCACAAACTCAGCAACAAAAGTGTCAAAACAGTAAGAGTGTCATAAATCTATATTTTTGATTAAATCTGCTCTAAACTTAGACTTTCCAAAAACCTATGACATTGTGAAAAAAATACACTTTAAGACTTTTGAGCTCAGAAATGAATAAACAGAGGTGTTGACTACACACTGCTCATTACAGTTTTTAGACATTGTATGTGGTTTTATTTTTAAAGCTTAACAAATGTGAGTTGATGTGTTGACTCATTCAGTGGTTCCTAGATTGAATATTTATGAGAACACTCAGCAATGGAATGTCTGGAATTACCATGTCATTATCATATGAATATGCATCATAATGTCATTTGGCGGGAAAAAATGTGCAGCTGTCTGGCTCGCTCTGAAAAATGTGTCTCTGCTTATTTAAGCTCCTCACAGGCGCACCAACCTCAGAAGTTTAAGTTCAAAGTCTGTGTATTAACCCTTTAACATTCTGCTCAACCATTTGGTAGAGCACATTTAAGTCACTATATCTTCTTAAGAACTTAAGAGAAAGTTATTATGCCATCTCTACCAATCAGCTGAGGCATGTTAGGCTAAGAAACATCTACTAGAAGTTTTCTGTGTATGTAATTTTTATCATAAACTGCCATTTCATTGTATGTTTATAGTGTAAAAAACGTAAAAAAAGACTGTTTTTATTATTGCCTCTACCCTGCACAAATAATAATAATTCGGTTTCTTCTATCTCAATGAGGATGTTAAAGGGTTAAATGTTTACTTTTCCAAGGAACAATGATTTTTCAGAACTTCATGTCAACTTAAAATACAACCCCAATTTTTAAAAAGTTCTAAAATTCATCAAGTTCTAAATAAGTTAATATTTTACATTAAATGGTAAAAAGACTGATATGTGTTCTATGTTCTATTGTGAATAAAATATGGGTCTATGAGATTTGCAAATAATTGCATTTTGTTTTTATTTACACATTTACATTTTACACAATGACCATTCTGGGCTCCACCCAGATACTAACTCATAGAGATTAATGTAGGTAGGCCAGTAGGGTTGACATACAGAATTCAGAAGTTTTTAATTTTTGAAAACCAAAAAATCTCAGATCTCCATCAGATGGCTCTTGTTTGAGCTGTTAACCTTGACAACAGAAGGGAAAATGACAAAATATCAAACCTGCTATAAAGTAAAGAGGATGAGAAAATGTTAAAATCCATTGACACCAGTGATGCCAACTTCCATGAGAGTGATAAGATCCACCTTGACCTCAAAGGCCACTGGGAACACCAGGCCAGAAGAGGCAGTCTGTGCCTATAGCCCTCTCTCTGCCCTCGTGTGGCAGGTGAACAGACAGGGGCCTCACCCTCATGCTGTAGAACCCCCACTTTACATTCCCTCCAGAGGGTAAGGCTGCCCTGACGGATGCACCCTGCAATCATAGGCACACCTGCCCGGGTGTAAACACCACAACAAGGGTCAGCACTGAGTCTGATGGGGGTAGGACCCCTTGCTTTAGCTGGGCCGTGGCTTTGCTCGTCCTTATGCGCCGACGCCTCTGTCAACAAACCACCTCACAATCTTTCTACAAAGCCAGGCGTGGCCCACTCTTGTCCGCTCTTGTCCATTCTTCTCATTGACTTTAACTGGCATGTTGAGAGCCAAAGGGCAATGAATGCCAGACCACCTGAAAAGAGACAACAAAAGGACTGGTCAGAAACCAGCAGCCCTGGTCAGCATCCACCAGCACAACACGTGGCACTCTAAAGGGTCCTGACCCATGGCCCTGGGGCAAATGAGCTGAGCTGAAGTTATTCATGTCGAGTCCCTGTCTCCTCCGCCATCTCCGCTCTCACGTAAAGAGTGGCGATTTGTTTACCAAAGCCCCAACCCTGCTCGCTATGCCGTGCTTTAATTGCATTATCCACTTTAACATTAGCAAGTTTATGTCGTACATCTCACACGACGGCCAGCACACAGATCTTGATTTGGGTGGAGGGGCATTAGGGGCGCCTGAAAAGCCTGGTCTTCTCCGATCTGATGGCTATGCTGCCACTGCCCGCCTCAGCTGCTGGCGAGGTGACTTTGAACATTTCTGAGGTTAAATAACACCAAGTTCAACATTGTGGCAGTGTTGTGGTTTTCTGCTTTTACATTTCATGAGGAGTGGCCCAAAATAATGGTTGAGAAATCTTTTGTAATTGTAATGCCTGAATTTGTTTTCTCAATTAGTCTCAATTAGTGCGTTTTCCTCATCCAGACATCTTGACAGAACATACTGCTACACAACAATACTGTAGAGCTGAAAGTGGATGCTGGCAATAATCGTTAGCAACTTCAAACAAATGCAAGAAAAAAATGTTGTTAAATGTTGAAATTATGGCCAGGATAACTGTGCAGAACAGAAGGAAGAATAAAAAAGTGTCATTTTTTCTCGTTAACAGCTGAGCTGTCCATCGTCTTGTACAGTGCTTTTGGCATCGCACGTTTTCCTCTGGACAAAAGGAGAGGAGGCGAGAGGATGAGGGAGGGGGGGAGCAAGGAAGTGAGAGAGATAGCAAAGAGAGTGAGAATGATCAAGAGAAAGGAGAGAAAGTGTGAGAGAGAGAGAGACAGAAAGAGAGAGAGCAAAGAGAGTGAGAATGATAGAAAGGAGAGAAAGCAACAGATATAATGAGAAAGCAAAGGAAGTGAAAATGATCGAGAGAAAGCAAGAGAGATAGAGAGAGAGAGAGAAAGCACAGAAAGTGAGAATGGTAGAAAGAAAGGAGAAAAAGCAAGAGAGCGAGAGCGAGAGAGCAAAGAAAGTGAGAATGATAAAGAGAAAGGAGAGAAAGTGTGAGAGAGAGAAAGCAGAGAGTGAGAATGACAGAAACAAGAGAAAGCAAAGAAAGTGAGAATGAAAGAGAGAAAGGAGAGAAAGCAAAGAAAGTCAAAATGGTATAAACAAAGAGAAAGCAAGAAAGAGAGAAAGAAATTAAGAGAGAAAGATAGAAAGTGAGAATGATGGAGAGAAATGAGAGAGTAAGAAAGATGAGAGAGAAAGCAAAGAAAGAGAATGATAAAAAGAAAAGAGAAAGCAAGAGAGAGAAAGAATGTGGTGTAGAATGATAGAGAGAAATAAAATAAAGCAAGAGAGAGAGAGAGAGAGAGAGAGAAAGAGAAAGCAAAGAAATAAACAGAGTGTGAGAAATAAGCCACAAAGTTAAGGAGATATTAAGAGACAGATAAGGGAGAGTAACCAAGATAAGAAAGAGAGAGATAGAGAGAGAGAGAGTCCTCGAGCACAATCGATCTTTGTTGAACAAACTCTGAGCAGATGGCGTTGTGCGTTTGTGACACATCGCCTCCCACACTGCTGATTGACTCACCGTTTGTCACGATCGTGATAGATTACCCTGCACAAAAAAGCTACTGTACGAGCAGCAAACAACTAAATATAAACAAGGCAAGATTTGATCCTTTACAGCAACTGAAGCAGAGGATGCAATTTGATTTCTGAACCATATCGGTCAGAGAGGGACAGTTCATATTAAGCAGTCGGAGATGGAGTTGGTGAAGATGATGTGGCAGGGGGCTGCACTCCTGTTCTAGGTCATTTCCGCCCCAACTAAATAGAGTATTAGGCTTTGTTTCATTCCCCCCACGCTCCATCTTGGCATTAGTTATGGACTGTGAGATACACTGTGTTTGGGGGAAGAGGGTTGGGATAAACCTGAATGAACGTACTAGTCCACAGAGGGAGAGAAAGGAGAGATAGCAAGTCTCTATCACTGATGAGTATCAGCTATTAGCAGCTCTCGGCTGGATGTTCTCCAGAGCTTTGGTAGCTGTGCTTGCTCCTTATCACGCCTGTCCACCTGTCACACTTGGCCCTCCATCTACTCCCTGCTGTATTTGTCAGCACACACACATACACACACTTCCACACGCCTGAGAGGCCTGCTGTACACACACATGCAGAAGTCCACTTCCACAGATGCAACATTCTGCACAGATTATTGCATTTTCTGCTTACGATCTCGCACTCGTGTTAAGCAATCAAAGCTACAGGCTACTGTCCGAGGCTGTTGTGTCAAGCCAACTGCTATTTTTACGCTCCGTGTGGAATAAGTACAACAGTCGGAGGAAGGAAGAAGGGGAAAAAAACCTCTCGACACTTGCGCAGACGCTGTTAAAACCACAGGTCACTTTCTTACGGTATTAAAAAACAAGCAGCTCTGTTGTGACACTTTTAGTCAGGCTGCATAAAAGTACCACCCTCCTCCTCTCTCCCTTTGTGATGTTCCATAAAAGCTCACCCAATTTGACACTAATGTCTTTTTTTTCTCCCTTTCCTCTTCCATAACCCTCTCTTAATGTAGCCGAAATAAAGTCCTTCCCCTGAGGAGACGTTGGCATTAGAGTCAAGCCAAAGTCGCGATAGTGCCACCAGTACCGCGCCACCCGTTTAGCAGCTCTCTGCTCTCTGCACTCATCGACTCGCCTGGATTAGAGTATGTATGTGTATGTGTGTGCACATGAACCAGTCTCTTTCCCTTCTTCAACGCGATCCGCAGCAACAGAATGGGGTCAGGGGCGTGTTAGGAGCGAAAGGCATGGAGATTGGGCTAGATTAGCTCATTTTTGAAGCTTCCATTTTTGTTGCGCAGATCTTTCGTTTTGACAACAAATATCCCCGGGCTGGTCAGGAACGTCCACTGGGCGACATGGCCAAAGAAGAAGAAGAACAAGAAAAAAACTCAACGTGTTGATTTCGATCAGCTCTGTCCAAGGCGGTTATGTAAATAAACTTGTCAGTCGTGAGGGTGAGGGTGAAGAGGTGGGGGTTAAAGCTAATTTCAGACCTCCCGTTTCAGATTATGTCAAAGAGATAGTCAGAGAGAGGGAACGAGAGAGAGAGATAGAGAATGAACAGTGAGGAGAAAACACCAGTGACCTTTCAAACCGAAAGCTGTCTCCACGGCTAATTTGCTAGCCCCAGCGCTAAAGTCTGGGGTCAGACGTTTTAAGCGAGCAGCCGTTGTTCCATTGTCCATTTCATTAGAAAAGCACTGTGAACTCTACAGACTGTGACCTGTGGAGGAAGGAAGACGTTGCTCCATTAAATGAACGTGATGTGCTGCCCTTAGAGCACTACGTTCCTGGCTTTTAGAAATGCTAAGGCTAATGCTAGGCTAACTTGCTGAACAAAACCAGGTTCATGTAAACACCCTTCAGGCTGAGCAACACTATGTGTAAGAGCAGAATCTCTTTAGTACTCTTAATTGCCCACAAAGTACAAACTTAGTTTTGACTCATTGCCATTTTAATGCCATCCAAGTATGAATCAGTAAAGAAGTTGGCTGCTAGAGTAGATGTTTTTTCATAAGACGTCTTTTACTTCATCCAGTACAATGCTCACAACAGCACAAATTGGCATGAACTTGCACTTGCGGCAGCATACAAACTAATTAATATCAAACTGATAAAAATACTAAATACATGTTTTTGATCCTTCTTTCATTTGCTTACTCAACTCCAATGGCTTTCAACTTGTGTGCCACAGCAGGGGTACTGCTAAAAGACCATTGGCAAAATTATTAGCAAAATAAAAAACCTTGTTTCGTATGATTTTTACTCATCATGGATAATTTTATCTATTTCAGAAGCAAAGATCTTCAGGCTACAAGTGAAGCAGTCCCTATACCTCTGATGGAGAAAACCAAGAAACCCAACACTCTTAAAAGAGATGGTTCTTCAAAGGTTTTTTAGTAAAGAAAATGGTTCTACACAGAACCATGAACACTCAGTGAACCCAAAGGATTAGTTGCATGGTGAAAGGGTTTTTCAGATTGATGAGGAATGTGCTGTAAATGGTTCTATACATAAGCCTTTTGGAAATTGCTCTATATAGCACCAAAAATGGATAGGGCTGCTCACCACTAGTGTGTGTGTTTCAATGCACAGATGGGTAAAATGTGGAGGTCAAATTTCCCCACCGTGGGCCTATAAAATAAACGAAAATTCGGATGCACCCTTTAACCTTGCAAAGAACCATTCTTTACTAAAGAACCATTGAAGAACCTTCTTTGTTAAGAAGAATAAACCAAAACAAATGAAATACAACAGTGAGTGCCTAGTGCATTTGAACTGGCTGTAGGTGTGCCGTTGTGCTCAGAGAGCCAACCCAACATGGTTGTATTGCTTTTCTTCTTTTTGTCTTTAGCCAAACTGGGGCTTTTGTTTTTCCCAAAATCTCCTCATCCATCCTTTTACTCAGTAAGTCTGTAGTTGAACCACACTGGCTGTGAGTGTGCAGTTGAACAACAGTGCGCTCGAAGCCCAACCCTACACGGCCATGTTTTTTTCTCCCTTTCTCTTGTTTTTTTTGTCTTTGCCGGCCAAATGGAGGCTTTGTCTTTGCCTTAATCTCCTCATCCATCCTTTTACTCTCCCCTTCACCCCCCCACCCTTGTGTTGTTCTCATTTGAAAGAGAGCTTCGCATTGCTCTTTTGTGTCCGCTCCTATCCTCTTTTGTTCTCTCCCCCACTCCTGATTTGACCGGATTGTGGGAGAGCGATGATCGTGTTGCCTCAGGTAAGATTTTGTAGGTTTACATATCAAAGTCACTAAATATCTTTTTCTCTCACACACGGAGGGAGGGAGGGGGGTAAAAAAATCAAGTCTCCTTTTTTTTCCTAAAGGGGGATTGTTTGTGTAAGCACATGAGAGGAACAAATCCAGCGAAACAAAAGGGATTATGGGGCTCTGTCGCTGTTGTGTTATTTATCTATTTCACTCTTTTTCCTTTCTTTTCTTTTCTTTTTTGTTGTTCTCAGGGCGAAGTGTCAGTGTCATGGAAATCAACATGCAGAACACTGAGTAAACACAGGGAACAGGGGAAGGTGTTTGTAAATGGCAGGGTAAAGGAGTTGATCTCTCAACTCTTCTTACTCTGTTGTGTTCACATCACACCATCACTTTCTTCTTCTTCTCTAGAGCAGTCTATTACTTTCTCTCAGGAAACATACAGCGACAGGAGTTCTTTTTCTAGCCAGAGTCAAGTTACTTTGACATAAAAAAATGAAACACCAGAGCTCATCACAGACATGTCTGTCCTGGTCTCAAGTAATAATAATAATAAAACACGTCAGTGATAAACAAAAGCAAGACGTTTCATAGAAAAAGGTTTTATTTCTCAAATTTTGCTCATTGATGGCTCAGGAGACTTGATGGAGATTGCATGAGACAAAACAGTCATGAGATAAACTCAAACGTCAAAACTGAGAAGCCTAGATGAGAAATTATTGAGTTCATATTGAGAGTCCTAATACATGAGCACTATTATTGGAGCAAATCTGAGCACAATGTGAGTTTTGAGATCTTTGGAGCACATCTGAGCACAATGTGAGCTTTGAGATCTTTGGAGCAAATCTGAGCACAATGTGAGTTTTGAGATCTTTGGAACAAATCTGAGCACAATGTGAGTTTTGAGATCTTTGGAACAAATCTGAGCACAATGTGAGCTTTGAGATCTTTGGAGCAAATCTGAGCACAATGTGAGTATTGAGATGTTTGGAACAAATCTCAGCACAATGTGAGTATTGAGATCTCCGGAGCAAATCTGAGCACAATGTGAGTTTTGAGATCTTTGGAGCAAATCTGAGCACAAAGTGAGCATTGACATCTCCTGAGCACATCTGAGCACAATGTGAGTTTTGAGATCTTTGGAGCAAATCTGAGCACAAAGTGAGTATTGAGATCTCAACTATAGCTCCAGAAGAGACACACGTGAAGTTACTGAGATATTTTTCTGAGAGATATCTGAAACTGATACTATGTTGTTTTGTTTTTTTTTTACTCTCCTATGGTTCAACAATCCTTTGATTTTATTTGATCAAATTAAAGTTGTGACCCATATGTCTTCAGAATTAACACTATGCTCAGTATAGCAAACATTTTGACACTTGACACTCCCGTTTCAAAACATTGCAATTTATTTCTCCACCCTGGGGACGTGTCTGTGATGTACAGAAAGTGAGGGTTAAAAGACATAATGCTATTGATTTGCTTGTGACTCGCACAAGTGGTGTTGCAATATAGGGCAGCGGTTGAGTGATTGTGCAGTGTGTGTGTGTGTTGTATACCACATCAGAGCTGTGCTGAGCAGATATGACAATGTTTTGATATGGTCATCATGTCCCTCTGCTTGATGCTCTGTAATGCCTGGCTGTCAGACTGGGGGCTCTAATAGGATCCATATGGGGCCGAGGTTAGCGGGACAGTAGCGCTCTTAACACCGCAGAGAAAGTGAAGTATTAATGAATCAAGAAGCTTCCATCAAAGACAACTGTGCCCTTTGATAGTGCTTAAAGCATCTGTCAGCGATCGCTTCAACTGGTAGGCTTCTTTGAGGTACTGTGAAAACAGAGGCTTTCAATCAGCTTTGTTGCTGGACGGTAGTTGCTAAAATGTGTGTTTACAATCCTCTGCCATTAAAATTCTACTGGAATGTTCTTAGTGTTGTTCCTTATTGTCAAAGAAATGCACAGGACAGACTCATTTTACTTGCCTTTGTTTCTTTGGCTTTGTTTCTTGTTGTTTCTCTGGCTTTGTTTCTTGTTGTATCTCAGGTTTTGTTTGTCATTGTTTCTCTGACTTTGTTTCTCGTTGTTTCTCTGGTTTTATTTCTTTGACTGTTTCTCATTGGTTCTCTTTTTTTTTCCTTTGGCTTTGTTTCTCATTGTTTCTCTGGTTTTGTTTCTTTAGCTTTGTTTCTTGTTGTTTTTCTGGCTTTGTTCCTTGTTTCTCTGGCTTAGTTTCTTTGACTTAGTTTCTTTGGCTTTGTTTCTCATTGTTTCTCTGGCTTTGTTTCTTATTTCTCTGGCTTTGTTTCTCGTTGTTTCTTGGGCTTTGTTACTCATTGTTTCTCTAGCTTTGTTTGTTGTTTCTCTGGCATTGTTTCTTTGACTTTGTTTCTCATTGATTCTCTGGTTTGGTTTCTTTGGCTTTGTTTCTCATTGTTTCTCTGGTTTTGTTTCTCTGCCTTTGTTTTTTGTTGTTTCTCTGGCTTTGTTTTTTGTTGTTTCTCTGGCTTTGTTTCTTTAGTTTTGTTTCTCGTTGTTTCTCTGGCTTTGTTTCTTGTTGTTTTTCTGACTTTGTTTCTTGTTGTTTTTCTGGCTTTGTTTCTCGTTGTTTCTCTGGCTTTGTTTCTTGTTGTTTCTTTAGCTTTGTTTCTCATTGTTTTTCTGGCTTTGTTTCTTGTTGTTTTTCTGGCTTTGTTTCTCGTTGTTTCTCTGGCTTTGTTTCTCTGGCTTTGTTTCTCTGGCTTTGTTTCTTGTTGTTTTTCTGGCTTTGTTTCTCATTGTTTCACTGGCTTTGTTTCTCGTTTCTCTGGCTTAGTTTCTTTGGCTTTGTTTCTCATTGTTTCTCTGGCTTTGTTTCTTGTTTCACTGGCTTTGTTACTCATTGTTTCTCTAGCTTTGTTTCTCTGGCTTTGTTTCTTGTTGATAACTCTCAAAACACACTAATACACGTCACACTAAAGTGACGGTGCACAGCGCTACCACCTGAAAACATGTTAAAACAAACAGCACAAAACAAAACAAAGGCTGCAGCTGGACCACACCAGCACTCTCTAAAACAGAGCATAAACCTGTAAGAGTGATGTTAAATGTTCATTTATCCATTTTATTAGTATTTTGTATTTATTTCTCATTGTTTTCTGAAATATATTCAATGTAACATAATTGGAACCCAAGTTCAAGAGAGATAATTTCACATACTTATTACTTCAAATATCATAGATGTCACAGATTTTATAGAAGTGTTAGATTTCATGGCATTTGTTATATAAAAATTTATCTCATAGAATGCTCATTACGAGTGCAGTCTTGAAGCTCTGCAAGTCTCTGTTGCTATATTTATCCAACATCCCATTCTCTGCATTGCAACACAGATATACATTGATGTATGAATCAGCCTTTACATTCTTAAAGGCTGTATATGGGACAACCCTTCAGTTCTACACTCTACAAACAAAATAACTTATACAAGTTTCATAGTTGAAAAGTACTATATTGTATTATATACTTACAAAATATATAGTATATAATTATAGTATTATATAGTATAGCAAATGCTGCACTACAGTATAGTATTATATGTAAAGTTATTATATACCACATTAAAAATGCTTGTCATGCCAATATCTGGCATCTTTTTTTCAGTTCATCAGCACATATGTGACCTAACAATTATTTTATTATTTGACATATGTATCAACATATTGAAAAAAACAATATTTTTTTGGCTGTATACATCTATTTACAATCAGGTTCTTTTTTTGTCCATTTGGTTAGTGTTGGCAGGTTCTGCTGCACTGTGTTAGCTCCTGGTGGGCATCTCACCTCTCTGACCTCTGTTACTTTTAATATAATTTTTGTATAAAATTTAGATGTGTGTCTGATTTCCAGTTTTTGCATGATTTGTATGTCATTATTACATATTAGAGTAGTCAGTTACATAATTAATTACACTTGCAATTTTATCCAGTTGTTTCAATATCAACTCATTTATGCCAATTAAAGATTTTGCTTCAAATAAACCACATGCCATGTCTTTTTAAAAATGAAAAATGTTCCAAGCAATGTTGAAAAAACTTTGAAGCATTGATTTTTGTCTTTCAATCTTTTAGCAGTGCTTGAATAAGAACCAAACAATTAGAAATTAGCACTATTTCTGTCTGCACAAGTGGACAACCTCTTGTGAAACAAATCAGAGTTGAATTATGAACTCACATAAAGTCCCTTCAATGCTGTGTAGCCTGAAAAAAAGATTTCTGGGACAAAAAACCCCCTAAAAACTAAAAGCAACTAGATTCAATAGTACTACATTTATTCTACAAATCATAAAACACACTTGCTGCTAATATGAAGAAGTTTTTTTTACACAAGAAAATTAATATTGCATTTATTTTATGTTTGTGCATGCTGTATAAATTTGGACAATCGGATGAACCCCTTTTCACAGTGGCCATAAATGCAATTTTTGCCTATTTTTTTGTATCATTTGAGGATCCCTCTATAATATTCTTTTACATAACATGGATAGATTAAATGTAAATGGGGATTGATCTACAAATGAATTTTTTTTCTTGTGTGAGCAGCTAGATAACATGATTATAATGTTTTGACTGTATTTAATATTAGAAATTGTAATTGATTTTGTAACATGATCTGAGTTCAAGTCGAGCTGTGAATTTTCTCTTTGCTCGATTGCCGTTGTGAGGAGGTCTTTTCAGCTGTAGTTGCAGGATCAGCTTTGCCTCCTTCTCCACTCACTAACTGAACACACACTGAGCAGTGTTCCACCTAAGAATTATGAGTGTCAATGGGGAAAATATTTATTAACAAGAATTTAAAGTGTAAAACAAATCAATTTGCCTGAGGTTTACGTCCTGTACTCCAGGGGTTGGTGGAAAGGGGCTACAACAGAAAATACTAATATGCTGAACTGTTAAGAAGTATTTAAAAACCTTCTTAAATGCAAAATGTGACTGCAAAAAGAATTTGAACATCTGACAGAATTTCTCCACTTGCTTCAAAAAGATGTGAGAAATTACAGCATGTTGTGGGTCAATGCCTTTGTCATAATGTGCTACATTCTTTTAAAAGCAATCCCTTTCTTATTCTGTACTATATCAGCTAGTAAACAAGAAATACATTTCTGATTGGCACTCTAGTTTCATCATTTCTTTCAAATCTAAGGTCTTACCGATGCAACCCTGTCTCTGCAAAGGCCTGTGTGTAGACACAACAAGTGTGTCACGAGTCACGTGTGTGCCACCCTCGTGCCTTTCAAACCCGAGTCAGCTCCTCACGCTCTTGTTTTTTAAAGTGTCCACACAGTGCTGGTGATGGGGGATAGGGCATGAGAAGAAAGCGAGAAACGTCTGGTCCTTGTCGCTCCGCTGTGTTGTTGTGAGTGCGTCTGTGCTCGGCATGCTGGGACGTGTAGTCCCCTGGGCCCGTGCAGGGAGCGTGTTGCCTCTAATTGGGCCTGTTAGGGTCAGCAATTAGCAGGCAGCCGTCAAGAACTCACAACGACTCCTCCTTTCATGGTGGTGCCAGTCTTCAGTGGAGAAAAAGAAAGAGAAAGAGACATAGAGACACAGAAAGAGAGAGAGTGGCATGGAGACAATAAGGACCAGTCCAGAAAGAATGTTAGCCCAGAACATTGGACTGCTGTGTGTATGAGTGTGTGTGTGTGTCTAAACAGTGAGGAATGCTGTGATTGAGGGACAGAGCTTAATGAGACATGTTTGTTGCCTAAGGCTCAGAATGTCGCGTCCATCTGTTATTTCATTCTCTCGTTTTTCGCTGCTTTATACAACTAACCTACTAAAGTGCTTCCTTTCATCCAGCAAATTATGATACGTTCGGTTCTAATACATCAACTGTGTGGCCTTTTAACCCGTAGCATGGCTTTGGCTAGCTGATGATATTGTGCATATGTATGTGTGTGTGTGGGTGTGTGTGTTGAGGTTGGCTCAGCCATCAGGTGGCAGTCAGGAGCAGCAGAAGGTATGCGGTGGCATGGTTGCCATGGCAACCGTGAGCCGGACGCTAGCGACACTGCTGTAACCATAGCCTGGAGTCATTAGTGAATCTGCCTCCATTATGGCAGCAATAAAAGCAGCTGTGTACTCCCTCTGATAGTGCCTTCAGTATTGAGGACCACAACGAGAGCCTCAAATTACACCAAGAAACAGCCTGATTTGGGCACCAAATCCTCTAAAATCACATTTTAATGGATGTTCTGCTTTCTATGCACATTGCTATAAGACCTTTGTTTCGTTCACGACTAACGTACATTTTCTCATTCTGCCCAAAAGGTTTCAGACCACAGTGAATCCAGACTGTTGCTGAAACAAAGAATTTGGGAATTTTATATGGTTACCATGACAACACCCTTCTTATTTTGTTGTTGATGATGTTGTTTTTTTCCCCTCCCAACCTCTTGCTGAGTCAATGCTTTGAACTTACTAGCTTAGCTCTGTAGTCTCAAACGTGACTCGCAAGTTTATCACCAAACTTCAGCCTACTGAGCTCAGTAAGCCTACACTGATGAGCCAAGTGATCAATACAGCAATACTTCCTAATCAAATGTATTATTAATACTATGACTACGATGATTTATTTACAATGTCAACCAGTATTTAATTCTAAAATTTAAATCTGTTAGAAATACAGTGGAACCTTTGTTTTCATCATTAATCTGTTCTGATGATGACCAAAATGAATGATAACTGAAGCAATATTGCCCATAAGAAATAATGTAAATACAATTAATCTGTTCCAGACACTCCAACATAATAACAAAAATACATTTTATATAGAATAACTATAATTTTACATACAAAACACAATGAGAAATAAATACAAAACACTAATGAAATGGATAAATGAACATTTAACATCACTCTTACAGGTTTACGCTCT
Organism: Crenuchus spilurus; assembly: GCA_036984385.1. Taxonomy (NCBI): domain Eukaryota; kingdom Metazoa; phylum Chordata; class Actinopteri; order Characiformes; family Crenuchidae; genus Crenuchus; species Crenuchus spilurus. Next base: position 8,198 of record BRDA01055993.1, on the reverse strand, counting down.
GTTTTAGAGAGTGCTGGTGTAAAAAAAAAAAGTTAATTTGTGTTCAGAATTTAGTATTAAAAACGTAAACTGTCATACAATACCAGACAAAAGTTCACACCTTCTCTGTGTTTTTATTTATTTTTCCTTCATTATAAATGAACACTGACGTCATCCACACTATGAAGGAACACATAAGGAATCATGTAGTAAACTTAAAAGTGTTAAACAAACCAAAACATGTTTTAGATTTTACTTCAAAGTAGACACACAACTGATGTCTCAAACACATTAAGGGGCAAGAAATGGAAGTCATGAACTCTTGACAAGACACAGCTGTTAACTGAAAGCCATTCCAGGTGACTAACTCATAGTAATACATTTAGTATTAATCTACATTGCAGACCATTTTTAAGTGATTAAAGACCAGAAGGTGTGTCCAAACTTTTGAATGATATTATATATTTTTTATTCATTGTTTTAATGTTGGTACTGTTTGAGGTCAACCGATCAACAGCAAAAGAACAAAAAAGGCTTGAAATGTCACTTCACATGTAATGAATATAAACTATGAGTTTTCCTTTGTGAATGAAACGATGATCTCAAATGAACTTTTGTTAACTCTTTTAGATGCACTAGAATTTGCAGTTCTGAAAATTGCACATAACGAATGCACCAGAGTTGCTGCCTTTGGCATGAAATGATCGTTCCGATGTAAAGATCTCATGTTTGTTGTAAGAGTCAAAAGAACATTCTCACTTTCTGAAAGGCCTCAGCGGCTGCTGCATGACTGTGGGCCACGGCGGATTTTTTGACGCTCAGCGCAACATTTGCTGTTGATTTTAAACCAAAGTTGAAAATAGTCGTCACACGCCCCCATACGCCTACACTCCCAGCATGCATTGCAGAGGGCCACCTGACCTCCTGCTGCTGCTGGGAAGAGGAATCACCCACACAGCTGATGTATGTGTGTGTGTGTGTGTGTGTGTATACTCTAAACACTGGCAATGGCCCAGGATAAAGTATCTGTTAATCTTCTGCCTCCACATCCAGGAACATCAGTGTGGACGAGGAGAACGCAAAGTTATGACACTCCTCCACTACAGGTAAGGAGACTTTCTCCTGACTCTGCTTCCAGCACAGAGCTGATGGAGACCACACAGCCAGCGTTTTCAAATAGTAGACTAAATTATTCTCCACAGTTGGAAAGACAATGCATTTTTTTAAAATGACCTGCAGCAACAAATGCTCAAAACACGGCATCTGCCAGTTCTTCCACCTACACAAACATTAGAATATGAGTTCCTCTCTAAAAAGTTCACACAGTTTGAGTCATGGAGCCTCTGTCCACTCATAGAACACACAAAACTTCCAAGCATGTTTATACAACAGTCTTAACCATATTTCACACCACGTTCAACAAGGGACTTCACTCTACCAGTTACACTCTCATAGTCATATTATAATCACCAGACACATCTCAGCATGCTCTTCTTACAGCCACTGGAACCATAGACCGTATATAAGAACTGGACAGTACACTTCTGTTTACTACCACTGTGACGTTTTTAAGCCAAAAAAAATGGCTGAAAAGGACATCGCCATATTACGCTACTGCTGGAACCCCGCCCCTTCTGTTGAGGTCCCCGCCCCTTTTGCCGGGAGGGTGCAAGCAGATTGTTTCGATATGCTACATTAGTCAGATATCATCACTTACTGAAAAAAACTTCTCTCAAGTGTCTGTTAGTACAACTTCCTGCTGAACAGGACATCAGCTTTAGCTGCTGTGATGAGTCACGTCAGAATGAGCTGTCAATCAACTCAACACCACACATCTTTAAATATCACTAAATAACTTCTATAAAACACATTTATCATAAAGACAAACGTGGGGGGGAATTAGTAGGTACAGTTTGTGAAATTAACACAGCATAGCTAACAAAAATCACTGAATGAGGAAAATAAAAAGTTTGCTGTAGCTCCCATTCAATAGAATGGCTGTCCGCAGGGTTTTGGAACTGTATTGCAGCCAGCCACTAGAGGGCATTAGAAACATTTTTGGCTTCACATTTCTTCTGTGTCCAGTTCTTATCCTCCTAGGACCTGGCATGTCCACATATGTGGACATCACATTTTGGGTTGTTTAGACCACAAAATTTAATTTTTCCTGGTGTCCTCTTATGAGGCCATCTCAGAAATCATGATGTAAAATGATAATTCTTTGTTTTTACACTAATCAGGTGCCAATCAGCCCAAATAGCAAAGAGAAATAAAGAATGCATACCGTGCCATGTTCAGGTCTTAGGTCAAATACAGGCTATGATACACACCTTACACTGTATTTAGTGCAGTTATGATGCAATTCACATGCATAACAAATGAGGATGTAAACTAGTATCCTTATGTAAGGTTTTAGTCTTGTTCTAGTCTCTGTGTCCACATGCTTTTGTTTACATTCTGTGTTTACGTTCGTGCTTGTGTTTACTCTTTTGTCTCCACTGTGTGCCCCGCTCTGGTCATGCCTGTTATTATTATCACCTGCATCTTGTGTCACAGCCCCGGTCCTTTGTTATTACCCTGATTGTGTCCTGTATTTGTATGCTGCACTTTCCCTGTGTTGTCACTTCCTTCCTACGACGCTTTCTACTTCACCTCCTACATCACTTCCCATGTCTTGTAACACTCTAGTGATTATTGAGTACTTCAGGTCAGTTTAAGTTTGTACGCTTTGCTTTGTTTTTGTTCAATAAAAACCCACTTGCTTACATTTACATCCTGCCCTCCAGCCAAACTTTTTGATAATTAAATTTTTTATATCAAATAAATTTGCTGAAGATCTTGGAAAAACACAATGAAGACACATATCAAAATATAAAATAAGAAATAATATATATTTACTGTTAAAAGCATTGTTATTGTTATTTTTAATTATATTATTTCAGATTTAATGATATATATATTTTTTTCATTTGTGTTATTTTTTTATAATACAATATACTGGAAATTCACATCATTTACACATTAATTTGAATCATACATATATTTTAGAGCTAGATTTAAATGCTATATATAGGGACAGTTTATATCATCAGATAAAAACAATAAAATTATAATAAATAGAAATAGATAGCAATTAATTGTAATTTAATGTATGTTAATGTATTGGTTTAACCCTTTCTAAAACTTTCATTATGACAGTCCAGTATTAGTATTTGTATAATTTGTCTCATTCAGTATCTGGTTAATTCATACTTAATTGAGATAAATTAACTGTGCTGATCATGAATTTAACTAATTAAATTTTCATTTAAATACAAAAAACGATTTTTTTTACTGTTTTAACATTGATTTGCATTGATTTTAATGGAGTGTATAATGTTATATATGCTTTTTATGGTGCATATTAATACAGTATACTTGTGTCTTATCAAACAGAGGATTTGCCTCTAAATTATAAGTGGTCAACATTAATTGATTTGTGATTATTAATATTTTAGTCTACAATTTAACAAAACATTTTGTAATATAGAAGTAAGGTAATGGATAATGGAATTACATATTCCAGAAATAATTGAGTAAAGTAATTCAATTACAATTTTAGCAAAATAATTAGTAATGGTTGTACTTTTTTGAGTAACTACTATAAAATTGGATTATATTTTAGTCATTAATATTACATTGATGATGACATCATCTGTCCATCTTTAGTATCGATTACATGTCTGACTGTAGACCTTCAGCATTTTATTTTAGACTTAGTCTGCATCAAGAAAGAGTTCATCCTGCTTTTGCTATGTCTATTGTTCAGGAAGACTTTTTACTACACTCTTAAAATACATGGTTCTTCAAGGGTTCTTTAGTAAAGAAAATGGTTCTGTATAGAACCATAAACACTCAGTGAACCCAGTGGTTCTTTAGATTGATGAGAAATGTATTGTAGATGGTTCTCTATATTTTAAAGGGTTATATACAGCACCATAAGGGTTCTACTATCATTACAATGTGATGCTTGTTATAATACAGGAACCCTCTTTGGTGCAATTTTCAAAATGTGTCTATAGAGAACCATCTGCTCAACAATCTGAAAAGCCTTTGAGTTCTTTGAGTGTTCATGGTTCTATTTAGAACCATTTTCTCCACTAAAGAACCCTTAAAGAATCATCTTTTAAGAGTGTCAATTTTGGAGCATTGCACTCAGAGGGAAGAGTTTTCCTTAAATGAGGACCACCTCATCCCCAACTCATCACAAAAGTACTGGATGGAGCGCCATCATTCCAGAGAACACAATTCTGCTCCACAACACAATGCCGGGGGGCTTTATACCCCTCTATCCCAGCCTGGCATTAGATATGGTGCCATATTTAGTCCTATTCTATTGGCAGTGCTTCTTTACAGGGACTATACAAGCTGTGTGTGCATTTGTACATCTGTGTGCAGCTTTAGGTACCTGAATATAAGTCCACAAACATTTGGACTGATAATGTAGAACGTGGATGTTTTAAAACATTCTAGAAGACATAGCTGTGAGAAGTCTAGAAAATCTTTGAGATGCAACTTTTACACTTGATTATTCTGATCGTTTCACTGAAGTAACAATAGGTTTATTGTATACTAGGTTAGGTTACTCTAAAGACCTCTGCTCCTGGGCCTAAACCGCCTTAGTCATAGACATTGCCTTACAGACTTAAACCGTGGTAGGTCTAATCCTTCAGACTAGCCTCAGACATGCCTGTGGAGCTGCAGCAGGCACTAGCTCTACAGCTTATCACCCATGTCAGCGAGGAGGGGGAGAAAGATTGCAGAAAACGGACTCAATTTTATCCACGGCTCTGTGTGTTTGAGAGAGAGAGAGAGACAGGCTGAGTGAGTGGAGAGCAAAAAAATAAGTAGAAATGTGGACAAATGCTCTCGATACCCTTCCAAGTTAATAATGAGCTGTGTGTGTGTATGTATGTGTGTGTGTGTCAGCACACTTGTCGCCTTCTCATCCTAGTTGGAAAGTGTGAGGTGCATGCGGCCGACTTTGCCACATGTTTGTGCACACGCACCCTCTTCCTCCGCTGTCTTCCTCGTAAAGCGGAGTGTGTGTGGGAGCTGATTGACACACCTTGCATCCCTAATGGACTGGCAGAGGAAGATGGCACCACACGTTTTTTTGCCAGGGGGATCCGCCGCAGGCAAACACTTGCTATTTTACACTTCACCCTGAGAGAGAGAGAGAGAGAGAGAGAGAGAAATAAATACATCAGCCTGCCACTCACCATAAACATCCACAGTCAGTCAGTCACACACACTCACACACTATGCTACCTATACTATAATACCTTTGCAAGTGCAATGTCCAGTCAATATATAGATGTATACCCTGAGGAGAAATGTATTTCTCAGTAGTTGCTCTTTGATGGCTCAGAAGATGGAGATTCTACTAAATTTTTTAACTTTTTGGAGTAACTAGCCCTACACTCAATCTGTCTATTCAACATACACTACCAGTCAAAAGTCTGGACACATCTTCTGGACATTTAAAATGTTCTGCAATGTAGATTAATACTAAAGTCATCTGAACTATGAGTAAATACATATGTAATTATTTAGTAAACAAACAAGTAAACAAACCAGAATATGTTTATATTTTACATTCTTCACAGTAGGCACCTCACTGACTGACTGACACCTACAAATACCACTCACCGTCCGACTACATAAATAAAGAGAGAGAGAGAGAGAGAGAGAGAGAGTCCCACTTCACATTTTATCGTTCACAAACGGACGCCGC
>BRDA01055992.1:5301-25876 GCA_036984385.1 Crenuchus spilurus | reverse complement strand
AGAGAGAGAGAGAGAGAGAGAGAGACAGAGAGAGAGAGAGAGAGAGAGAAAGAGATAGAGAAAGAGAGAGAGATAGAGAGAGAGAGGGGTAGAGAGAGGGGGGGTAGAGAGGGGTAAAGAGAGGTAAGTGTGTACTGTATGTATGATATAACACAGCTCTGTAGAAATACTTCATGTTGATCGCTGTTAAGCTCTGACTGTATTGATCTGATTCAGAACTGAGTGAAAATGGCCATAAAAGTGTCTCAGAAAATCGAGCGGAGGTGGAGTTCACTAACCCAGTATTGACAAAACCAGAACTCCACCCCCGAACACCAGCAAAGACCAGCCAGCGCCACCAACGCCTTCAGCAGCTCCACCAACACCTTCGCCAGCGCCACCAACACCTTCAGCAGCTCCACCAACACCTTCGCCAAAAAAACAAATGTTCTGATGTAAAGTGGGTTAGCCAATGAGATGTGCTGATGACTGTATTAGCCATTGAGACACACTAGATTAGTCAATTAGATGTGCTAGATTAACCAATCATATGCTGGATTAGCAAATGATGTGCCGGATTATCTAATGATGTGCCGGATTAGCTAATGATTTGCCAGAATAGCTAATGATGTGCCGGATTAGCTAATGATTTGCCAGAATAGCTAATGATGTGCCAGATTTTCCAATGATGTGCCGGATTTTCCAATGATGTGCCAGATTTTCCAATGATGTGCCAGATTATTCAATGATGTGCGAGATTATTCAATGATGTGCCGGATTAGCTAATGATGTGCCGGAATAGCTAATGATATGCCAGATTTTCCAATGATGTGCCAGATTATCCAATGATGTGCCGGATTAGCCAGTGATGTGCTGGATTAGCCAGTGATGTGCCGGATTATCCAATGATGTGCCAGATTATCCAATGATGTGCCAGATTATCCAGTGATGTGCCAGATTAGCCAGTGATGTGCCAGATTAGCCAGCGATGTGCCGGATTAGCCAGTGATGTGCCGGATTAGCTAATGAGGTGTGCTGGATTTGCAAATGAGACAAAATGACACTAGATTAGCCAATGATGTGCCTGATTAGACAATGATGTTCTGGATTAGCCAATGATTGGCTGGATTAGCCAATGATTGGCTGGATTATTTAATTATGTACCAGATTATCCAATGATGTGCCGAATAAGCTACTGATGTGCTGGATTAGCTAATGACACTAAGTTAGCCAATGAAGTGTCAGATTTTCATTGTTGCTGTATGCAGTGAATGTGATCTAACATTTCTAGATTTTAACTTTGGTTTTATATATTTATTTAGAAGCTACAATTATATATATTAACAAATTATGGAGAGTGCTCTCAATAAGTATCGATAAAATCCTAATACCCATCCCTATTTAGCTGCATGAGTCTCGTAGCTCAAATTCAGAACTAAAGAAGCAAACTTTAGACCGTAAGCACGCTTTTACATTCTGGACAAGTTGTGTAAATTAGATTTGTCATCAAACTATCGCTTTAAAGGCTCAGTAAAGGTAATGAAATGGCCACCGGTGCAGAGTAATCTCTGGCTGGTGACTTACAGCATCAGTTATTGATCAGTCATGGCCCCAGGCCAGCGTGGGCAGGGTGTACTTGGACGTTTTAACTATTTACAAGGGGACTTTCCTTTGAGTCTGTCTGCAGAGGCATCTCTACGCCGTGAGTGATGGATGTAGAAATGCAATCATGCGAACAGCACGGAGGTAAACATGAACTGTATTTTTGCTGATTTATTTATTCAGGCAAGGCCCATAAGAGCAAACCCAGCTCTGCAATTGAAATGCAAGATTGTGAATAAGGGGCAGGAGCGGTATCAGACTCTTCAGGGAGAGGACGGAGGCCCAAAATAGAAGTAATGATTGCACCGGAATAATAAAGACCTGTGGGAACAAGAGGGAAAACAGGACTGGGGGCGGACCGAGGCTGTTCGTCAAAGCTTCTGAGCAGGCTGGTTAAAAAACAAAGCAGGACTGATGGTTTAAAGTTCAGATTCAGAACTCAGGTTACCTCTGATGATTGCAGAATGGCCCAGCATTAGGCAACAGGATGAAGATAATCAACACGGCACCTTGGCGCACTGAGACCAATGAGAAACGATGGTCATTCAAATGTGGTCCATACAGCCAAGCCCATTTCATCCAATGTACTAAAATATGACTTCCAAGCATCAAGTGCTCAAAAATCTCCTGATAGGTGTTGACTTTGGACTAAACGCAGTGAACCGACAGCAGCACCAGTTCTGTATAGAACCATGAACACTCAAAGAACCTTCTAAATGCCTAAAGCAGGGGTGTCAAACTCCAGTCCTGGAGGGCTGGATTCCTGCAGAGTTTGGTGATTTCTCTGCTCTGACCCTACAATTAAACCTGCTCATTACCAAAATTACACTCTTAGCAAAAAGGTTCTGTATAGTACCACAAAAGAGTTATTTGGCTCATAACAATAGCAGAACCTTTTTTGGCACTATACAGAACCCTTTTTGCAAAGAGTGTAGCTGAAGTTGGTATACACTCTTAAAAAAGATGGTTCTTCAAAGGTTCTTTGGTAAAGAAAATGGTTTTATGTAGAACCATGAACACTCAAAGGACCCAAAGGGTTCTTTCCATGGTGCAAGGTTCTTCAGATTGATGAAGAATGTGTTGTGCATCTTTCTGAAAATGGTTCTATTTGTATATAGCCCCTCAAAGGGTTCTGCTGTAGTTACGATGTCAGTCTTGTAATAATAGAGGAACCCTTTTTGCTGCTATAAAGAAGCACTTTCAATCAGGTTCTGTACAGAACCATCGATAACATTTCTCATCAATCTGAAGAACCCTTTCACCATGCAAAGAACCCTTTGGGTCCTTTGAGTGTTCATGGTTCTACATAAAACCATTTTCTTTACCAAATAACCTTTGAAGAACCATCTTTATAAGAGTGTATACCAACTTCAGCTACACTTTTTGCAAAAAGGGTTCTGTATAGTGCCAAAAAAGGTTCTGCTATTGTTATGAGCCAAATAACTCTTTTGTGGTACTATACAGAACCTTTTTGTTAAGAGTGTAATTTTGCTGTATGACTGTACAGTAGATGATACTGTAACATCTGTACAATGTTATAATATACAGTAGTGTTAGTGCAGCACATGGTTCTGTTGGTTTTGTAATGGTGGCTAATGGTCAGTAATGGTATTTAGTGGCTGATAGTTCATTATCAAAAAGCCAATGGTCTTAATGATTTAATGGATGACTTAACTAATTCTAGACACATGTAATGGTTTACTAACAAGAACCGAATGTGTTCTGCAGAAAACAAATGGTCTCTAATGGAAACCATTGGTACTTGATGGAAACGTTGGTCTGGGCAAGTCAAACATTGGACTTCATGCATTTTAAAGCGACATTTCGATGACACTGTTGAAGTGAAATATTTCTTAAAGCTGGTTGTAATACGACTTCACCAGAGAAAGAGAAGAAAGTCCCATTACCCAGCGCTCTCAGCGTGATTACCCAACGGTCTCCTCCAATTAAATCTGTCCTGAGCTGAAACCTGAAACTGCACACAATTAGCATCGGAGTGTCTTAAAGCAGAGAGTAGGTCTGATATGTAACATCCAGCATATGCTTCCTTTAATTAGAATTCCAATTAACCCCCTGAAGTAAACAGCTCAGCTCTGTACACTCCTACACAAGATCCCTCTTCAAGGGTTCTTTTCTAAAGAAAATGGTTCTGTATAGAACTTTCCATACATGTGTTGTACATGGTTCTCTACAGAACCTTTTAGAAATTGTTCAATATAGCTCCACCAAAAAGGGTTCTACTATAGTCATGATGTCAAGCTTGTAATCATAAAAGAACCCTTTTTGGTGATATATAGAACCATTTTCAAACGGCATCTATATAGAACCACTTACAGCACATTCCTCAACAATCTGAAGAACATTTTCACCATGAAAAGAACACAAAGGGTTGTTCATGGTTCTCTATAGAACCATTTTCTTGACTAAAAAACCATAGAAGAACCATCCATTTTAAGAGTCTATACCAACTACAGCTACACTCTTAGTAAGAAGGGTTCTATATAGTACCAAAAAAGGGTTATTTCGCTTATAACAATAGTGGAACCCTTTTTGGTATACTCATAAAATGATGGTTCTTCAAGGGTTCTTTAGTAAAGAAAATGGTACTATATAGAACCACAAACACTCACAGGGTTCTTTCTATGGTGAAAGTGTTCTTCAGCTTGATGAGGAATGTGTTGTGAATGGTTCTGTATGTATTTCCCAAAGGGGAAATGTCAAGCTTGTAATAATACAGGAACCCTTTGTGCTGCTGTATAGAACCATTTTCAGAAGGCTTCTGTATAGAACCACCTACAGCACATTCCTTATCAATCTGAAGAATGCTTTTGGGTTATTTGAGTGTTCATGGTTCTATATGGAGCCATTTTCTTTACTAAAAAAGAACCATTGAAGAACCATCTCAAGTGTACTTGTAATTATTATAATAATGATATAATCAACAATGTTTACAAACTAAATTTGGTGTATCTGCCCGTCGCCTCTGTTGAGGAAACCATGATGTATTGTGGTACATTAGCCTGCAAGTAGTGTACATGGGTTGTACACTGTATTTGCAGTGCATTGTGGGTAACTGAAGCGTACTATATAGGGAATCAAACTGGTGGACACCACAGGACACTGAACAGTAAATAGGGTGTGATTTCGGACACAGCCGTGACAAACTGACAGGAAGGTCAAAAATTGACATTTGTGGAGGAAGCGAGGTGTATCAGAGCTCAGCTGGGGGGCAGATGGGGTGAAAACAGGTCGTGCCATGCCTGCAGTGGGACAGAGGAGGCTCTAAATAATGGAGCGGCAGACAGACAGAGGCAGGTTGTCACTCCGCGGACTTTCTTTCCGTGAGATGGGACGTCGGGAGACACTCGGCTTTGGGGGATGTGGGGGAGGTGAGGAGGGAGGTTCTCTCTTCCAGCAACTTTGACACCTCGTGCCACCTTAAAACCAAGTCATCTGTAAGAATAAGCTCTGTGAGCTCCTGCTCAGCCTTTACTACACTCTTATAAAAGGAGGTTCTTCATGGGTTCTTTGGTAAAGTTGCTGGTTCTGTGTAGAACCATGAACACTCAAAAAAACCCAGATGGTTCTTGGCATGATCTTGGTACTTCAGACTGATGAGGAATTTGTTGTAGATGGTTCTATATAGAAGCCTTTTTAAAATGGTTCTATATAGCACCAAAAAGGGTTCCTCTATTATTACAAGCTTGACTTCATGACTACAGCAGAACCCTTTTGGGGGCTAAACATAATAATTTTCAAAAGGTTCTGTGTAAAGCCATCTAGAACACATCCCTCATCAATTCTTCCACCATAGAAAGAACCCTTAATCCACAAGAATGGTTCTTTGAGTGTTCATGGTTCTACATAGAATCATTGTCTTTACTAAAGAACCATCTTTTTAAGAGCATACTAAAAATGGATCCACTACTACAAATAAGTCCTTGGCTTTTTGGTACTATACAGAACCCCTTTGGCTTAGAGTGCATATTTGTCTATCTAGAACATCATTTGACAAACCAAATGATTTTATCCACTGTTGAGGACGGTCCAATAGGAATATATGCCTCACTTTATTTGGATATGACACAATAGATCCATCCATCTTCTTAACCGCTACCCTATCCCTTCACTGGGCACTAGGCAGGGCATTCCACTATTCCACAAGCAAGAGGGTGTGCCAATCCATCACCGGGCACACACACATACCAGGGCAATTTAGAGCAACCAGAACATGGAAACTCTACACAGATAGGAACCCAAGACCTCAGTGCTGCTATTCGCCAACCCAGCTAACAGAGAACATTACAAGAGTGTTCAGCAACGTTTTTAAAAGTTCCCAGGAAAGTTATCTTCTAATGTCCCCAGAATGTTCAGAAAACGTGTGACATCATAATAATTTGCATTACAACGATTTTGGAACACTTCTCACAAAACTTCCCAGTTAGACAAAAACTAACATTACGGCAATGTTCAAAGTAACATCAGTGAGATGTTTTTATTTCTGAATTCTGAACATTTTCTGAACATTATAAATGTTAAAAATTTGGTTCTGAGAACATTCAATCCGTCAACTTTTCGACATGTTTCTAGAATGTTTTAGTTAACTTATTTTTAACATTCCAGTAATGTTGCTGCAACATTATGAGGACGTTATCTACAGCAGGTTAAATACTGACCACAAAACCGCTTTCAAAGCTTTTTAGAAACATAAACAATAACAATGTATTAGTGATCAATGATATGAAGTAAACATAGGCTGACCTTTGACTTTTGTCCTCCAGCTCAGATGATCAGCTGACTCTTTCCTCTGACATCATGATTTTGAGAACCAATAAAAACATCTCGGTGATGTTACTTTAAACATTGTCGTAATGTTAGTGTTGATCTAACTGGGAATGTTCTGTGAGAAACATTCCAAAAACGTGAAGCAAACCATTATGAAATCACACGTTTTCAGAACCTTAGAACATCATTTCTGTAATTTAAGCTACAGGTGAACTTCTAATGTTGCAGCAACGTTACTGAAACTTTAAAACTACGTTAAGTAAAAATGTTCTAGTGACATCTAGGAAAGTTGCCCAACTGATCATTCTAAGAACCAAATTTTGTAACATTTGTAACATTCCGAAAAATGTTCTACTAATCAAAACTGATACTGGAAAGTTAAAAAGATGCTAAATAATAACATTCTAGAAAACTTGATAGACTGAATGTTTTAAGAAACAACATTTGTAACATTTAGAAAATGTTCTAACCAAAAAGTGCTACTGGAACTTCAAAAAATGTTCAATAGTGATAATCTAGAAAACATGACATATTGAATGTGCTGCTAAGAATCAAATTTGTAACATTTAGAACGTTCTACTAACCAAATTGCTAGCTGGGAAGCCACCGCGCCACCATAGGCCACTATTTCCTGCTATAAATAACATTTACAGATCTACAGATGTTCTTACTATTTACAAACTCTTCAAACTCAGTTGATACGTAGCTGTGGTAAGGTTAGGGTAAGGATTAGGATTAGGATTAGAAGAAGATTTAGGGTTAGACTGAACTTGATTTGAAGGGTCAGTTTTAGGGCATGTTTAGAGCGACTGGACATTAAGATGAATTACTGTAATGTCCATTAAATGTTCTATCCAAATAAAGTGTTGCTGCTCTTGTCTGTGGATAAGTTTGACTTGGCTAAGCTGAGAAATCCTGATTTGGTGCAAACCTGAGGCCAGCTACATCACGGCTCCTCAAAAACATGAATGTAGCCAAACCAAAACGGGCCGACTCTAAATCCTGCTGCTATTTTTTGCCTTCAGTGTCTCCACGCTGACTGACATTGGGTGATATTTTTACTTTTTTATCCAAACGTCTTAGCTCCTTGGCTACATTTGGCATTAGAGGAAGATTGCATAAGTCCCCCCAGAAGCCTACAACCTCTCTGTCCTTCAAAAACCTAAGCCGAGCTGACCCAAAGCATCGGGAGATCTCTGGCTTTCTGTCCTTGTTTCACAGGCCGAGACCGCGTGTCAATATCCAATCCATAACGTCACTTACAAGATGAGACAATCCCATATAACAGAAAAAGGCATCAGCACTTTCCGGCGGGCTGCCGGCTTGTTGGTATGCGGCCCGCTGAGCTCCTGCCCCCATTACTCAGAGCAGAACTTCCCTCTGCAAGAGCTGCCCTGCAAAATCAATGGGATGTAATTTTTCTGATGCTCCTGAGAGAGAGAACGAGTGAGTGAGTGAGTAAGGCAGAGATGTGCCACCTACTCCTCACACTCAGACTGCCAAAGCAAAGGAATCCCAGCATTGCAAAGAAACTGAAGTGGGTTTTCCATCCACCACATTTTTGAGAATTCTGCAAATGTGCCTGAATAAAAAAACCCACCCAAATATCACAAAACGTGTTTTACACTAGAACAAGCAGGAAAGTTAGAATACGGCTAAAACCAACATGTGAAACAGTCTTATAGAAAAGAAAATTGTAATTTAATTAATTTAATGATTAAATGGTGACATATGAAAGTGTAAGTCTGCTAATATGATGTACTGTCTCATCACTTTCATTCTTATAGTTAAGTTTTTGTTAAAACAGGTAAATGTAACTGTTTACACCAAATGCTTCGCCCACTACAACAAACATCTGTCACAAACCAGGTGCAACACAGAACACAAGCGCAATGAAAATTAGACATTAAACATACAATAAATACAAGCCCTAATAAGTACAATCCAGTTCTCAAGCAACAAGACTCGTTCCAGTGATTGGATCACCTTTAGGTACTGGGAATTTTTAGTGAATCTGCTTTTAGCTCCAGTGCACCAGTGAGCTGGAACTCACTGCAGGAAACTCTAAAGATCTGCTCACTGGAGTCATTTCACCATTTTAAACTTTTAATCTCTAACCACCTCCACTCAGCCTGACACTGTTTTAGTTTACTTTTAATTATTTGATCTTCTCATTTATTTTATTCACTGTTTAAATGATTCTTTTACTTTTATTTCAGCTAATTCTCTTCTTATAATTTTTATTATTACTTTTTTATTCATTACATTATTCATTTTACTCATTGATCTATATTTTAGTCTTTTGCTTACTATTTTCACTTTTATGTGTTTGTTTAATGGATTTCTTTATTTAGATCAAATTATCGTCTTTATATTTGTTTTTTTATTTTATTTTGTCTATAATTATATAGACTTATCTTTATTTTATATATGAGGGAAAATGAGGGATACATTATAAGATGAAGGACAGATATGATGCTATAGTATGCGGTACTGAGTGATATCAAGTGGGAAGCAAGCCTACAGTGTGTTTAGCAGCACATTTTAGCGGCAGTTTTATAATCATTTTAGCAATCTTTATGTGCTAATATGGAAATATTGTGATGAATGTGCAGTGATACTTGGTCCCTGAGAGTCAGACTGTGTGTGATAAGGAGTCTGACCACCTGAGAGATGTTAGACAGTCTAGCCGTGAGGGTCTGAATGTATATAAAGCAGAAATCTGATTAGTGACGGTTCTGAGTCTATGTTGAACGTGTTTCAGACATCTGATTTTCTACAGTTATCTGACTATTAAATGCATGTAAATGCACTCATTGAAGGTTGGGTCCATTAGATCCAAGAAAACACTGAAGGTTGAGCCCAAGTCCACTTCCCTGAATCGCAAGCGAAAGGCCTTCTGGCGAAAAAGCAGCCTCTTCTCCTCTCCTAATTGAAAAGGTTGTGATAAACTATGCGCTGGGTCAATGCCCTTCAAAGCCCATTACCTCACTCACAACGGAGCGCTCAATTGATTACAGCCAGAAACTGCTGAATCGCTTCCCTGGTGCACTCACACATCCTCTCTCCAGTGAATTCCCTCTGATCCAACCTGATTCCAGTGCAGAAAAAGGAAACATCTGTAGCTCGTCTTGCACCATCAGTGATATCACCAAATGCTTGTCTGATGTTTCAAAACAAAGCTTCAAAATGTTCGTGCATCTGTCAGATGTTTTTTAAACCAACCAACCATCCAAACACCAGCAAATCAGCATCACTGAGATCCTAAAGGCTTTGACAGATACAAGTCTTTGTTAGTTGTAGATTTGCTAGAAATCCCTCTTAGACACTCCATCACTTCGTATGGCTAGAAAGGGAAGAGCAGAGCGCCAAACATATTTGGGCAAACATATATACATTCATACACACACCAGAGTATTTTTTAAAGTAGCCAATTCACCTGATCTCCATGTTTTTGGACTGTGGGAGGAAACTGGAGTCCCCAGAGGAATCCCACACGGACACGGGGAGAACATAGAAACTTCGCTCAGATGTGGACTCGAACCCAAGACCTCAGCGCTGAGAGGCAAACGTGCTAACCACTAAGTAAATAATGATAGATTTCTTTCATCATTCATGCATGAAAGGGTCAATATGAAATTATCTGCCCAAAAAGACATAAAATGACATAAAACAAGTAAAAGTGTCCAGAAATAAATGGAATAATATTATCAAATCCTTCTCGCCATCTTGTAATGAGAATTTTAAGACACACTGAGTAGATATAAAATATTTTACTCATCAAGATATTGTTTGTGATGCATCCTGGCCTGGATCAGCTGTAGATACAGAACCAAAAGAAGGTGTTGCTCATTGATGGCTCCAAAAATTTCTTATGAGATATAGAATGAGACAAAAAGAAGACGTGAGATACTTCATGCCTAAAGAAACATGATAGTAGTTACTCACAGTATCAGAACTGAGAAAACACTTTGTGTTGGATGAGAAATGGTTGAGTTCATGTTGAGATTTCTGTCTTTAGAATAAATATTTTGGTCACTCTGAGCACAATGTGAGACTTCAATGAGATCAACTGTGTAGTATATGTTCTTATCAGTTTAATATCTGATACGTCCTCTATATGAGGGCTGCATATTAAATTGATTATTTGTTTAGGGGCAGCCATGGTCTAGTGGTAAGGATTTAGTCTTGTGACCAGAAGGTCGCTGGTTCAATCCCCAGACAGGACATGACTGAAGTGCCCTTGAGCAAGACACCTAACCCTCTAACGGCTCCCCAGGCGCCGGTGCATACGGGCTGCCCACCGCTTCAGGCACAAATTCTCACAGCCTAGTGTGTTCACTAGTTTAGATTTAGAGTACTGTTTTGATCCTTGTGCTTCTTACACACTTAGGAAATTAATTCTCCGCAATTTAACCCAATCCATGCAGTGAAACACATTTACACACTAGTGAACACACACTAGGGGGCAGTGAGCACACATGCCCGGCGCGGTGGGCAGCCCTAGTCACAGCGCCCGGGGAGCAGTTAGAGGTTAGGTGCCTTGCTCAAGGGCACTTCAGTCATGACCTGTTGGATCTGGGAATCGAACCGGCAACCTTCAGATCACAATCCCAGGTCTCTAACCAGGCCATGGCTGCCTAGTGTGTGTGTGTATGTGTTTCACATTACTGAGCTTGTTTTCTCAAGAAAAACACCTGAATAGCATCTGAGATTTAAGCTAGCACAGTTTGTCTGGGTGGGAAAGATGGTTTAGATGCCATGAATCTCTATTGATCACTGCAGTGCTCGCCAATCACAGACTTCTGTTACCTCAATCAACGGAACTAGACACTTAGTGTTCTCCTACAAGTGTGATTAGTATTGTGCTAGCTAAGTGTAGGCTTCTGTTAGTTCAAACAACTAATGTGAGCTTAGTGTTCTCCTACAAGCATGATCAGATGCTAGCTCATTTTTAGCTTCTGTTAACTCAACTGATCATAGCTTAGTGTTCTCCTACAAGTGTGATCAGTACAATGCTAGCTATTTATAGGCTTCTGTTATCTTGAACAACTGATAGGAGCTTATAGTGTTCTCCTACAAGTGTGATCAGTGTGATGCTAGCTAATTATAGGCATCTGTTAGCTAAAACAAGCAATGGAAGCCTAGTGTTCTCCTACAAGCATGATCAGTAGAACACTAACTAATTGTAGGCTTGTGTTAGCTTAAACAATTGATAGGAGATTAGTGTTCTCCTACAAGCGTGTTCATCTGGCTGCATGAGAAGCTAAAAAATAATGGGATGTCTGGCTTCAGAGGATAGTCTAAGGAAGACCTAGCTAGTGGGTGGGAAATGACTAAATTGAAAGAAAATTATGAAAAGCCCTATAAAACAAAGCTCTCCAAGGGCACATTACTTTACAGCGACACTTTACTGCGACTGTATTTACGAGCGAAAATTGTAGAGGCTCAGATGTGACTCCTACATGGCAATCGTGTGCGTGTGGAATCGTTATCTGCTGTTAAAAAACGACCTTCAAAAGCAGCGCTCTCATTAAACGGACCTCTAAGGGAGATCTTTCAGGTGTTCCTGACACAGGATTACCCCGGCATTAAATGTGAATTATCCTCAGAATTTCATTCCTGATGCAGAATGGCACTTGTCTCTGCTAATTGTAATGGCATTACACTAAGACTTCTCAACTGTGACTTAATGGTTTTCCACATGAGCGTGCCGTCTCTCTTGATTAATTCTTTGGCGCCATCCATAGTCATAGCTGGGCCAAAGATTTGCGCAGAGCCAGGGCAGTATGGTTTGGTAGGGTGAATGTACTGAACCACACTGATGCCAGCATCATTTCAGTGAATCACAATGTCCAGAGTGAGGCGGTACGGTCAGAAACACGGTGTGGACAGTCAGGCGTCTCTTTCGGCTTTGAATAGCGTCGTCAGGGCACAGCTTTACAAGCAGCGCTGCCGTCTAACTGAATGCATGACCTGCTCTCTTCAGGTTCATCAGCTCTCCATACAACTAATCCTCCCCTCTCTTAGTAACTTGGCCTATTTTCATGTTCATTAAAGAGATAGTCCCTCAGGCTTCCAGGATTTTGATTTACCCCCTCCTTCCCTTTCTTGCCCTTTTTTCTTCCCTGTGTCTATTTTTACCTATGTCTTTTGAGACACCTCATCAACTACAACTGACGAACACATAACTACACTCATTGTCCATCTTAGCTCCACTGACCTAGCACTAGGTGCACGCAGTAGTTCTACAATTACAGACTGTAGTCCATCTGTTTTTCTGTATACTTTCACTCTGTTCTTCAATGATCAGGACCCCCACAGAGCTAGTAGATCATTCTCAGTGGCACTGACGTGGTGGTGTGTTAGTGTGTGTACAAGTGGAACATCAACGAGCCACTAAAGAACCAACACTAACTGTTGCTACTGTCTCTGACCTTTGATCTACAAAGTGCAAAAGTTAGGTGTTTTAAACCTCCAGCAGCTCTATGATGGTCCTGACATACCATAACACTGGTCTTTATGAGGAACCCATCCTAGAACAGTTTGCTAAGAATATGTGGTGCTACATTAAAAAAATTTGAATATCGTGAAAAAGTTCATTTCTGTTCATAATTTAGTTCAAAAGGTAAATTTTATATACATGTAATGTGACAATTCAAGACTTTTTATGTTTTAATGTTGATCAGTATGACATATAGCTCATGAAAATCAGAAATCTAGAATCCCAAATGATTAGAAAATGTAAATTATCAACATTAAAATAAAAAAGGCTTGAAATGTCACCTTATATGTAACGAATTAAAAATATAGAACTGTTTACGTTTCTTAAATAAAGTTATAGAGTCCATAGAACTGCTTTTGGTGTCCTAAAACCTTTCTGATGATGGTTCTTTAATGGACAATCTTTGTAAATAATATCTTTTTCACACCTTAAAGAAAAGTTCCTGACAAAGTGAAAAACGTGGTTGTTGTAAGGCATTTTTCAGAGTGCAGGCCATTTGGAGACACCGCTGGGATGTCCCCTCATCGGTGAGAATGCCAAGTATAGAACGTCGTTGTCAGCCAACACTATGACGAGTCCTGGAAGAGGTTGAGTTTTGCTGACATCCTGAATGACCTCAGACAGGTGAGTGACATGCCCTCACTCTGCCCTCCACAGCCATCACGACTGATACGATCTCTTCTGAAGTGAACATGACAAGGGCTTTGCTTCAACACATACTGACAGCACAGAGGCTTAATGCACTACTTTACCTCCACACAGCATTTCCAACAATGAGAACAATCACAAAACCTCATAACTTAATTCAAAAAGGTAAACTGTCATGTTTTACATTCATAAAGGGACATATTTCCACGTTTTTATACTGTTTAATATAGTATTAGAAATGAATATTATAGCTATAAGCATTGTATACTGTTATCAAGGACATTTAAAGAGTTGAAGTGTCTTACTGTTGTGGAACATTGCTGAGGACCACACGTGAGGTCATGTGGGATGAACACCACCACCTCATCCTTAACCCATCCCAAAAGTATTGAATAGAAGACTGCTCCGCAGCTGTGCCCACTATCCCTGGTATAAGGGCATGTTCATGTTTAGTCCAGTAATAGGGATTAGACAAGCTAAGTGTACATCCGTGCCAGCTGAATGCATTCATTAGAAGTTGTGTCCACAAACCTTTGGACACATAATCTATGTGATGTTCATTTTGAACCTTTTCAGGATGTGGAGGAACTTGATGCCAACACTGTGGGCTGGCAAAGTTATCCAAACACACGTTTAACCCCTAGCATTGTCTCGGACGTGCCACACATTCCTCTGAGGATCTGACTTTTGATCTTCTCCGCTGGCATATGAAATAAATCCCGACGACTGTGATGTTCCACTATATAAACAGAGCGTGAAGAACAATGTGACAGGTGTGTTGTAGGGTAATGAAAAGCAATAAAGGCTAATCATACACTACGCTCCACTGTATATTTATAGATATGACAGTTCCTCACTGCTTGGACTTTAACTCGGGCACATCATTCACTTTCAAACTGCATACTGACTTGGATTCATCTGGATCTACTATAATACCCCATCTGTAGCTCCAGCTCACTGCGGTGCTGTTCATCTATCCTGATAGGGTTTGTGTTAATAGCCACGTCTGGAAATTTTGAACTGGTCACGGTAGCAGTAAACTGGTTTTAATATAGTACACATTCACAAGTGCATCTCAAAGTAGAGAAAAAGTTCAAGTATTCATAATTTTATTTGTAAACATGTAAAGTGATGTATTGCAGTTGATCAGTTTGGCTTATAACTCTTCCATCCATCATCATCTTCCGCTTATACGTATGCGGGTTGTGGGGGTAACAACTCAAGCAAAGTAGACCAGATGTCCCTCTCCCCAGCTACCTCTTCTAGCTCATATGGGAGGATTCCCAGACCAGCTGAGAGATATTTCTAAAGCGTGTCCTGGGTCTTCCAGGGGTCCTGGGTCTTCCAGGGGTCTCCTCCCAGCTGGACATTCCCGGAATACCTTGCCCAGGAGGCATCCAGGTGCCTTAACCAGCACACAAGGCTGAAGGTCTCTTGCTCCACTCTGCTCAATATGTTGATGCTCTGCAGGTCTCTGTGGAGAGTTCGCTCACAAACTGCTGGTGAAGGACCTGCGTTGACTTCTAGAAGTAATTCTTGTCTGGAAGTGAAGAGACTTTCATTCACAAGGATGGTCCCTGTCCATCGTCCACAGTTCTGAGGAGAACGTCCTGTAGACTGGCATTGTTAGAACTGCTGGTAGACCTGTATGACCGTACACTTCCATAAACCTAAAAATTCAGCTACTTCCTTCACACTCTGACCTTCTCTCCTTTTTCAGTAACATCTCCACACCTTCACTGCACTGTACCACCTCTTCTCCATCTTTGAGTCCCCTCACACACCTCAGAGATATTTATAACCTGATCTTCCTCATGCAGTGACATCTGCAGGATCCTGAAGTTACTACGCCAGTGTTTCATCACCGATTGGTCAGGAAACAGTATTGCACCACAATGCTGATAACATATCACCGTATCGGCCAACCCAGTTGCTCTACATGTCTCAGCATGATGGTAACATTTGTGACGAATCCAGTTTCATCATTCAGACGTGACTTCACGCTTCCCATCAAACGCTTCTACAGTAATTGCTCAATAATTAGAAGTAATGTCAGCAATTTTTCAAAGCAGCCATTTAATGAAGCCGTGATGAGTTTAAGGATCCTGACAATAAAAGTGATGGGCTACAGCGCAAGCCTTGTCACTTATTATCTCCGCCACTATTTGTTGAGTCTATAGATTTATGATTCAGCCGTCATCAGCAGGTCCCTCGGCTTTGTTCCTCAATGGAAGCAGGGACGCGGGATCTTTTTGGAGGCAGCGTTAGTGCAGAGAAAATATAACTGAGAAGTTAATGGGCCATACACGAGGAACATTGAAAAGAGCGGTAACAACAAAAGGCGCTAAGCTAACACGCTATGAAGGAATTGCAATTTGGCTCATAAACGCAGTGGGGGGGGCTGGCTGTACTGTCGCTCAGCAGGGCTGGGCTGCTCTGTGAGCAAGACTTTGCTGAGCATGGAAAATGTGCTGATGCTCTCCTCCTCAGGCTCCACATATGGGACGCTGATTCATTGTATTGCTCCATAAGCCCCTTTCCATAGCCTTAATTATCTCACTTAATTTGAGCGATCCAACACCTTCAGGGAGCGTGCCAGGTACCATCCTAATGGTGCATTTCATTACAATCTGGTGTTCATTAATAATCTTATAGACAATCCTACACTTAGGCCGCCATTATAATGCTTTTTGGTGGTATTATTGTTGCTATTATCCATGTACCCACTAGCCAAGAAGTGTTAGCAATTACAGTCTTAGGCTCAATTTATAAGCCTGTCAATCAATGGAGACCACCAGAGAACCACCACTGACCAGATATTACTTCTGCAGTAGACCAGGAAGAAACCTCCCCAGTCACTATCGGTGGGTGAGAACCTCTCTCAGGAAGTCATGTAGCTACAATGTAGCATCACATTTCAGCCAGCCGCAGCTCACTCAACCCGGGAAAACAGCACATTAGCTCCGTTTTGCTGCGTTTCGCCAACTTAAGCGCCCCCTTCTGGAATATTTCACCTTAAATGGTAACGTTAATATAAAACGTGAAATAACATCTACATGCCTTTGTTTCAGAAACTGTAATTAAAGAACAAAGCATTTAAATTTAGACTTTTTTAATAAATCAAGGTTGTGTGTTCACTTAGAGTCTGATTTTAGATTCGTTACCTGTAAACGGACGTGTTTCAAGCCTTTGTTTTTAATGTTGATTATGGTTAACAGCTCACAAAAAAAAAAAAATCCAGAATCTCCAGAGTTTGAAAAAAAGGTTTGAAATATATCACATTAAATGTAATTAATAAAAAATTTAGATAAGTTTAAAGTTTTGACTTAAAATATGTAAATTAAATAATTACAATTAAATAAATTATGTAATTTACATAAATACAATTAAATAAATTATGTAAATTACATAATTACAATTAAATATATTTATGATATTGTCATTTTTGAAGATGTAAAATTGTAGGATGAAATTTAAGTTTAATCAAAAATTGATCTGAATATTTTGCTGAAAGATTTTGATAATGTAAATAATATGTAGGTAATTTTTTTTTATAAATCCAAAAGCGATTTAGAGGTTTGGACAACAAAACCATTTACTACTCATGTAGTAGACCAGATATAAAGCTCCACACTCCACTGACTCATCATCTCAAAGTGATGAATCACAAGATCAAACGCGCTCTTAAATTGAAAATTAAATAGTTTGACATATGCAATGGGATGCATTATCAGAACATGTCCCTTATCAAGCAGATTCACTATGTGTCCAAAAGTCTGGACACCCTTTCTAACTAATGCATTCAGCTTTAAGTTGTAAATGCACAGCTTGTCTAGTACCTGTAGAGATGTACTGCCAATAGAATATTACTAAACATCAACCTGTTGGCACCACGTGTAATGCCAGGTGTGGGCTGAAGGGAACAGAATTGAGCTGTGTTCTCTGCTCCATCCAGCACTTTTGGGATGAGTTGGGAATGATGTGGTGCTGATCATCCAACATCCTGACCTCACTAACGTTCTTGTGGCTGAATGCAATCAAATGCTCACAGCAAAGCTACAGAACCTAACTAAAAGCCTTCAGTAGAGAGCAGCAACGATGAGCAGCTTTGACCAGCATGTCTTACATGGTTTTGTCTGTATTGGCCCGTTTGTCAGGTGCTGTTCATGTGTATTTGGTTTATTAGTGTTTGATTGGCTGTGTCCCAATAACTGATGTCACACTGCCACCTGCTGGCAGACGTCAGAAGCAGGACAACACATCCCTGAACGGAAGGTTTTATTGAAAATCAGAAATGTTTTTGCTCAACAATGCCACAGACGAGTTAACCAATTACAGCAGAACATCCGAAATCTAATGAAATCACGTCTTTCTTAAAGTACGCTGACGTTCCAGCTCTTTCATTAAGACGAGAACTAAAGGAAGAGAGGGAACCGGGAAGCAGAACAACAAACAGATGACCAAACATATATGGATGCAAGCTGTGCCCAGAGCACACTGACCCCACAAACACCAAAGCAGTGTCACATTACTGTCTGTGATGGCTGGGAGTATCTAGAACATTTAACCACCCCCCCACTGTTCTAGAATGCAGAATTTTATTCACTGTTCCAGGACCTCACACGTTCTAGAATGCTATTTCAGGACTAGGACTGGGCAGCCCTGTTCTAGTGAATGCAGAAGAATGTTCTAGAACTTTGTGGATGAAGCAGAATGTTCTAGAACAATCACTGATCATTCTGTTTCATTTATAATTAATATTACCATCGTCACAGGACGATCTCCAGGACTGGGGCT
Source organism: Crenuchus spilurus (assembly GCA_036984385.1). NCBI lineage: Eukaryota > Metazoa > Chordata > Actinopteri > Characiformes > Crenuchidae > Crenuchus > Crenuchus spilurus. The sequence continues at coordinate 7,560 of BRDA01055992.1, read as the reverse complement.
GGGCACACTAGCTCTAGAATATTCTCGAACAAGCTCTCCTCGTTTCCACAGAACATTCTAGTGCATTCACAAAGTTCTAGAATGTTCTCATCACTTATTAATATTGTTATACAAAAGATCTAGCATTTGGGTTCCCCTGTTGTAGAACTGTGTGAAGAAGGAGAACGTTCTGGAACAGCAACTCAATAATTCATACAGAGCACTCCTCTCCGTTCACAAAGTTCTAGAATGCTCTCATTACTCATCAACAGCATCACGGAAAGATCTCCCAGACATGGGTGCCCGTTCCAGAATCGAGGACACATGTTCTAGAACAAGCTCTCCACATTTCCACAGTTCACACAGAACGTTTCAGAACTTTGTGAACAGAGTGGAAGGTTCTCATCACTTATTGTCATTGTTCTCCAGGACGTTGGCCACCCCTGTTGGACAACATTGTGAAAAGAGAATGTACTAGAACTTTCTGAATGAAGCAGGATGTTCTAGAACAATCTCTCTTCAGTAACATGGCTCACAACGACCATTCTGCTCCACTCACAACGTTCTAGAATGCTCTCACTACATATTGTACAATGATCTGCAGGACCTGAATTTGGGCACCCCTGTTCTGGAGCAAAGTACATGGAGGAGAATGTTCCATAATTTTGTGAACATCTCTCTCTATTCACAAAGAACATTAAACTCCAATCACAACGTTCTAGAAGAAGGGTGTCCAAATCCTATTCTTGGTGTAGCTCAACTATAACCAAACACAACTGATCCAGGTAACGACTTCTAGAACTTGGCACCTGTTCCCTCGTATTAACATGGTTCTTCTATATTCTCCTGACTCATGCCATTCTAGAGCATCCTCTTCATATTCCATGAGTTCTAGAAGCTTTCACTATGGCTTAAGAACATTCACGTTGGTTCATCTGGATTGTCGGTTCTATTGCAGAAGGCTATAAAACCAAACTGGCAGCATTAGAACAACTGTGTTTGTTGGGTCAGTGCATTCTGGGCATCAGTTACATCCCTCCCTCTTAAGAATCCAAACCCAAACACCTCGGGCTGCGTGTAGATTAGGCAGAACACTTGTTATTGCCATTTTCGACAATCTTCCTCCTCTTCTCTTCAGCCTCCACTTTGAAAACGTTGGCCCTGTAATATTGGAGTTCTTTAATGCTCTCCTGAATATCATCCAGTGCTCTAGAAAAACAAACAGGGTTACATTACACTAACAGCACCAAATATTTGGCAACCGGAATTATTCAGCTGAAAATGTCATCTGTGTTCAGCTAAGTGAAAAAAAAAAAAAAACTTTGCACAGAACACTGATGTTTTTAGTGACACTGTGAGCTGTTTCAAGTTGGGGGCTGTAAACAGAAGTAGAGTGTAAGTTTACTGCAGCAACGTTAGTTTAATGTTGGTTTAACAGTTAGAATAGACAACAAACTACAAGCACAAACTTTACTAAACTACACTTGTTATGATGAAGCCAGAATACAGCCGCTTAGCTTTGTGTTTGTGCTCCGTGCTGCAGTGTTAGGGATCGTCTCACAATTAGCAGAAGAAATGTGAAGTGTTTCAGTGTCTGTAGCCAATGACACTCACATTAAACACACAACACATCCATGTGACTTACATCATTCATTTTAGACATTTTCATCATTTTATTAAATATTAGTCATAATGTAACACACATGCATCTTCATACATATTCATATATTATTGTCTTTGTTTTATATACAAATATAAAAGAATAATCAATCAAACTCATGTTATTAAACCTAATGATGTTAAACGAGCTTATGATCAGTGTGACTGACAGCTCAGATGACGATATGTTGATGGTGATGGTGAGAACATGACTATAAACAGTATAAACACTGTATCTCTCAGAGCTACAGCTGCCACATTCCTAATATCAGCACTCCTGAACCAAAGACATCACAAGTGTCTTACCTGGACTGAGCAGAACCAGAACTGGACTGTTACTCAGTGCTGTAAAGTTCTAAATGGATAGGTATTTGGTTTTTAAATTTGTAATTCATGTTTGGGCTAAATATAGTGTGGGAGCGTCAGGTTTACATGTAATGTAGAAGACAAGTTACTCAGCGCTCCAAAGTCCTCTTTTCTTTGGTTTAAATTTTTGGTTTATGGATAGGTAAATCTTGAAATGTCGTGACTCATTGTCAGGTCAAGACCAAGACGAGTCAGGTCCATTCTGTGAACACTACAGAAACCAAGTCCTCACGACTATAATCCTTACACCGTCGA
>BRDA01055990.1:0-12890 GCA_036984385.1 Crenuchus spilurus | reverse complement strand
TGGCCAATGAGAAGCAGCTGAGGAGAATGATGAGCAGAGACAAGGCGATAGGTGAGGAAGGCCAACACACACTGGACACTCATCCTCATAGATTTAATTGAAACAGTATGTATAATTTAGTGACCATTTGGATATGGTGACTTGGTATGTTTGGCTCTTTGTACTGAAATCTCGAGTTCAAGTCCCCATCTGAGAGGAGTTTCCTCTCTGTGTCTGGATTTCTTCTGAGGCCTCTGGTTTCCTCAAACAGTTAAAAAACATGGAGGCCAAGGTGACTCGGATATAGCCAGGGATATACAATGTATATATATATATATATATATATATTAATTCAATATTAAGTTGGACAACTTCAAAGGGTATCCCAAAATCTTCAGCTTGCACCCAGTGCTGATTTTGGAGTTGTAGCTTTTGCATTAGGTTGGTCAGACATCCATGTTTTCCAAGGACATTTTGCATATTTGACGGTCTGTCTGCAGCCTGGAAATGTCCCTGTGAATTACAAACACACCAGAAAATCCTAAGAAACACCTGCAGATACCTTGCCTTGTATTTGTGTTGACCAACAGAGGGGGCTGGCTGCTGGTATCTACTAACCACGTCTACTACATGCTCACCTAGTTTTAGGAACACTGTTGTGTAAAACTCCACCACTGTCAGCATAATCACAAACAACTTCTCAAGTCATGATGTAACCCAGAGGTTAAACAGTAATGGACTTGAAGTACAGAACATGAATTGTACTTCCAGGTCATCTACAATTCTAAACATAACTTCAGTCAGTAGATCTACACTTCCACACCTGGCCTTAGTAAGCAGATCTACACTTCCACACCTGGCCTTTGTCAGCAGATCTACACTTCCACATTTGGCCTTAGTCAGCAGATCTACACTTCCACACCTAGCCTTTGTCAACAGATCTACACTTCCACACCTGGCCTTAGTCAGCAGATCTACACTTCCACACCTGGCCTTAGTCAGTAGATCTACACTTCCACACCTGGCCTTAGTAAGCAGATCTACACTTCCACACCTGACCTTAGTCAGCAGATCTACACTTCCACACCTGGCCTTAGTCAGTAGATCTACACTTCCACACCTGACCTTAGTCAGCAGAGCAACACTTCCACATCTGGCCTTAGTCAGCAGATGTACACTTCCACATTTGGCATTAGTCAGCAGATCTACACTTCCACATATGGCCTTAGCAGATCTACACTTCCACACCTGGCCTTTGTCAACAGATCTATACTTCCACACCTGGCCTTTGTCAACAGATCTAGACTTCCACACCTGGCCTTAGTCAGCAGATCTATATTTCCACACCTTACCTTAGTCAGCAGATCTACATTTCCACATTTGGCCTTAGTCAGCAAATCTACACTTCCACATCTGGCCTTAGTCAGCAGATCTACACTTCCATATCTGGCCTTAGTCAGCAGATCTACACTTCCACATCTGGCCTTAGTCAGCAGATGTACACTTCCACATTTGGCCTTAGTCAGCAGATCTACACTTCCACATATGGCCTTAGCAGATCTACACTTCCACATATGGCCTTAGCAGATCTACACTTCTACACCTGGACTTTGTCAACAGATCTACACTTCCACACCTGACCATAGTCAGCAGATCTACATTTCCACATTGGGCCTTTGTCAACAGATCTATACTTCCACACCTGGCCTTTGTCAACACATCTACACTTCCACATTTGGCCATAGTCAGCAGATCTACACTTCCATATCTGTACTTAGTCAGCAGAGCAACACTTCCACATCTGGCCTTAGTCAGCAGATGTACACTTCCACATTTGGTCTTAGTCAGCAGATCTACACTTCCACATATGGCCTTAGCAGATCTACACTTCTACACCTGGCCTTTGTCAACAGATCTATACTTCCACACCTGGACTTTGTCAACAGATCTACACTTCCACACCTGGCCTTAGTAAGCAGATCTATTATTTCCACACCTTACCTTAGTCAGCAGATCTACATTTCCACATTTGGCCTTAGTCAGCAAATCTACACTTCCACATCTGGCCTTAGTCAGCAGATCTACACTTCGACATTTGGCCTTATTCAGCAGATCTACACTTCCAAACCTGGTCTGTGTCAGCAGATCTACACTTCCACACCTGGCCTTAGTCAGCAGATCTACACTTCCACACCTGACCTTAGTCATCAGATCTACACTTCCACACCTGGCCTTAGTCAGTAAAAGCACACTTCCACACCTGGCCTTAGTCAGTAGATCTACACTTCCACACCTGGCCTTAGTCAGCAGGTCCACACTTCCACACCTGGCCTTAGTCAGCAGATCTACACTTTCACACCTGGCCTTAGTAATCAGATCTACACTTCCACACCTGGCCTTAGTCATCAGATCTACACTTCCACACCTGGCCTTAGTCAGTAGATCTACACTTCCACACCTGGCCTTAGTCAGCAGATCTACACTTCCACACCTGACCTTAGTCAGCAGATCTACACTTCCACACCTGGCCTTAGTAAGCAGATCTACACTTCCACACCTGGCCTTTGTCAGCAGATCTACACTTCCACGCCTGGCCTTAGTCAGCAGATCTACACTTCCACACCTGACCTTAGTCAGCAGATCTACACTTCCACACCTGACCTTAGTCATCAGATCTACACTTCCACACCTGGCCTTAGTCAGCAGATCTACACTTCCACACCTGGCCTTAGTCAGCAGATCTACACTTCCACACCTGGCCTTAGTCAGCAGATCTGCACTTCCACACCTGGCCTTAGTCAGCAGATCTGCACTTCCACACCTGGCCTTAGTCAGCAGGTCTACACTTCCATGACCATAAATTTTATCATATTAGCTACAATATTTACAACATAATAGATATTGTTGACTAAATGAGCTCTCCATGCTTTTTTGTGATGACTAATTGGGAATGTGCCTCACCTTTCTTATGGTGTATTGATATAATCCACTCCACTTCACCCTCCATGGAGCTTCACTCTGAGTTTATCACTTACTCTTTGGTAAATATAAGCCGCTGTTTAGTACTTACATGACTACCATATTATTGAGTCTCTCTCTCTCTCTCTCTCTCTCTCTCATTCACTCACACACACGCACACATACACAAAGCACATGATGGATATCAATAATTCATAGAGACTGGTGCTGACCCTGTTTGGTGTGGCCTTTGTCATGTCCTGCCTGCTGCTGCTTTATAAATAAACATCTGTTCATGCCAGGCTTTTGCCCATAATACTGGGCTCACAGCTGAGCTCTATGTGTGTGTGTGTGTGTGTGTGTGTGTGTGTGTGTGTGTGTGTGTGTGTGTGTGTGTGTGTGTGTTTGTAGGTGTTGCAAAGCCAGAACCTCTCAATTCCCTCTGTGGAGTGACTCTGTCTCTCCTAAGCTGTCTCTTCATTCATCTGAACACACTGCACAAACATTATACACTCTACACACTCCTGGTATGTTGGTCCTTCCAGCATGCTCCTTTCAGTCAGCACTGCTGTGTATTTTTACATCTATATCTACCTATCCATCATTCATACATCCACCAATCCAAACCTGCATACCAACCCACTCAAACCAAGTCAAATCTACCAGCTGACCCACCAACCTTTCCAAATAAACCTACTCACCCAAACAAACCTACCTATCCATCCATCTACTCTAACTTACACTACCCACCCAAGCCTACCTACCCAAAAACCCACCTAAACTTACCTACCTATCCATCCTTATGCCATATCTCACAGTACCAACCCAAACTTACCTAGCCACTGACCCACCTTAACGAACCTACCCAAAGCTACTTGTACACACCCAAACCTACATACCCACCGAGCCATACATACAAACCTACCTACCAACCTACCCAAACCTACCTACCAACCAACCCACCCAAACAAATTTATTCATCCATCTACCCAAAGCCAAAGTACCCACACTAACCTACCTACCAACCCACGCAAATCTACCTATGTACTGATCCATGGACTCTCACAAACAAACCTAACTATACTAACTACCCTAATCTACAGTACCCATCCAAACCCATATACTCACAAGAATTTGACCTTCAAAACACCCTGCTGATAGTCTGAGTGATTCAGGAATGAAGGTGTGTTTGAAACTATAGATCCATAATAAAATATTCTGAAAACATTCAGACTCGTTTGCCAGGAAATTCGGCAGCACTGCAGGAGGAAAACTGCTTTTTCACACCAGAAAAAAGTCAATCTTTTGATTGCTGCGGATCACACACACACACACACACACACACACATATTAGAGTGTTTGCTCTGGTGGGCTTAGAGTTAAATCTGTCTAATCAGTTTTCTCCACAGTCTCCCACAGGTTGTGTGATTAGTCACTAATTCATCTCAGTCAGCCTGTTCAGATTATAATTTTGGTCGGCCATCAGTCAATTAATGAAATGAAATTTAAGACTTTTGAAAATGATCAAAGTCACTCTTATGCAAACACACACACCTGCCAGTCATTCTCATCAGTCACTTTTTTACCAACTGTTCCTGAGCTTTAAGATATTACTGATCGTGTATCATCAGGGAGAATAAAAATAGAAACATTCTCTCTGTGGACCCTCTCACCTGCTCACAAAGGTAACAGCATCAAAAGACAATGGCTCTGCCTTGTTAAGCTGTGTATGATATATGACAGACAGAGACATGGGTGGCCAAAGCTCATTCTGCTGTCTGTGATAGAAAGGTGCCAGGACACCCAGTGTATCACAGCTTGCTGTGTATGAAGATGTGCAGCCAATGACCAGTCAGACTGCCCAAGCTGACCCCTATTTTCCACCAAACCTCCCACAGCATGCACATGAGCATCAAGACTGGACCAGCAGTGGAAGACAGTGTTCAAGTCTAATTAACCACATTTTCTTTCACATTATGTACACAGCTGGGTGTATATGTGATTCTTACCTGGGAAGGAGATGGTGCCAGGATGCACTATGGGAAAAAGGCAAGCTGGCAGAAGCAGTGTGATACTCTGTGCAATGATCTGCTGGGAAACTACTTTGATATGTACCATCCACACCTAGTAAACCCTTTCATGGCAACAGTATTCTGTAAAGCAAGCCTTTAATGAGCCCTGACACAATACAAAATGTTCAAAATGGTTTGAAGAGCATCACAAAAAGTTCAAGGTGTTGACTTGGCTTCCAGATCTTGTCACATGGTCTGGTGGTTAGGGATCTGGTCTTGTGACCAGAAGGTCGTTGGTTTGATCCCTGGGCAAGTCATGACTTAAATGGCCTTCATCAAGGTACCTAACCCCCAACCCCTGACCCACCACTTCAGATACACGCCCTCACATCCTAGTGTGTGTGTTTCACTGCATGGATGAGTGAAATGTGAATGTCAAATTCCATTATGTGCAAAATGTTGAATCTAATCAATTCAAACATCTGTGGGATGTGCCGGACAAACAACACATGTGGCTGCTCCTTTATGCAACTTGCAGAACTTAACAGATAACTTCAGAGGTCTTGTAGAGTCCATGACTCAACAGGACACAAGGGGACATACACAATATTAAGCAGGTGGATTAATGTTATGACTGATCAGTGTATTTATTGTGACAAGCCCCTTGTGGGAGGTACCTGCCCACAGAGACCAGGTGGTTATCTTAGCAGGGAGACAACACGCACCAGCTTGAGCAACCCAAAGTGTCTTTACACATATTAAAGAGTCCTTTTAGCTCACACAGTCTATAAACTGTCCATGTAAAGGACAACCTCTCTCTCTCTCTCTTTCTCTCTCTCTCTCTCTCTCTCTCTCTCTATCTCAATATATTATATATATATATATATATATAGCATATGCACATATAATAGTGTATCTATGCAAATGCTGTTGTAGCCAGGTTAAAGTATCCCTGACTCTTAATTCCACATTTGTTAAATTAATAAAATTCAGGTCCAATAAAGTTCCTTTAACAGTTTAATCGCTGCAATAAATCTCAAGTCACAGATTGCTCCCTCTGTCGTAAATTAAAACCAAATTATATCAGTGATTTTGGATTGAGCATATGAAGTGCTTGTAGTTTTTTTAAAGCTTGTAAAAGTAAAAAAAAATCCATACATCTGTGATTCTCTGGAAGTGAAGCTAATCAAAGTGCATAAATCACATCGGTGGGCACTCAGAGCATTAGCCATGCAGATCCGGTCACCCATGTGCAATTAATGGCAATTACAGTTATACTTTTATGATGTCTGCTGCTTGCATTACAAAGGAATAATTGCTTTTTATGGCTTTCAAGTCGCTGGCTGTCTTTTTTATGGCTGCCTGATAGTTATAAAGGATGCCCAAAAAACATGTTTTACAAAAGGGGCTAAAATGTCCATTACTCTAATGGATTCATCACCAGCGACTGGTCAGAAGCCAAAACGGCTGTGTGTTCTTCAGCCTGTCTGTCTGAGGCATTTGCTGTGCCATCAGTCTCACCAGCTTCATACATACAGCCTCATGTGAGAATAAGTGAGACACAAGTTCTTCTCTGTGCTGTGCATGTGCCATGACTTTTGCACACACCTCATGTTATTCCTTATTTTTCAGCCAAATGTTAAATTCAGTAAATTAAATGCAAATTTTAATTAGAAGTTTGGTCTTTTATGTCGTTTTATTATAAAGGCCAGTGACACTTTATTTATTTTATTATATTTATGTTTATTTATTTATTATTATTATTATTATTATTATTATTATTATTATTATTATTATTATTATTATTGTTGTTGTTGTTGTTGTTGTTTTTGGTTTAAATTTGAAATAAAATCTTTTAATAGTGGACACCACTGCTGTAGAAAATCAATCAAATGTGGTGTTTAACCAAACTTGTCCCAGAGGTGACTTTTACACATTTACACAATTGTTCTCTTACCTTAGATGTAGTCAGTCAGCCAAGACATGACAGAAGTTTGCTTGCAAGGTTAATTTAGCTAAATAATGGAAAATGATACCCCACAGAGCCACATCAGTTACAATATTGGGAAAAAGTTCAATTGAACTGAAATGAAGTGCCCTTGAGTAAGGCACAAGACCCCCAGCTGCTCCCTGGGCACCGCAGTGGGACTGCCCACCGCCCCAGCACATGTTGCTCATTGCCTCCTAGTTTATGTGCACATTTGTGTGTACATGTGTCTGTTCACTGCAGGGATGGGAGGTCAGATTCCTATGTGTGCAGCATGTGGTGAAAGAGGTGGTTCCGTCCTTCTTCCTGCATTGTTTGTTATTAAAGTCAAAGCATTTCTTGTGTTTTTAGCAACTTTTTAAATATATTAATTAACTATTATTTCAATTATTGTTTTAAAATTATTTAAGTTAAAATTAAATGTTTTAAAACGCATTATATATATATATATATATATATAAAAAATAAGCAATGTTGGTAAAACATAATTTTTTCATCTTAGAAACATATTCAGAATCTGATCCTGATCACCTGAAAGCTCTTAATGATCTTACTGAATCTAAAATGGAAATGGAAATAAGACATGGTTATTCCAATTAGCATTTTATTTGTTATTATTTTATTTTATTATTTTGTAATGATTTTATTATTGTTTTCTGTATTCTGTTTTAGTTTTATTATTATTTTATTCTGTATTGTAAAATGGCTCCAGTCATAAGGTGAGGCCTTGATTATTATTATTATTATTATTTTATTATTATTATCATTATTATCAAAACATTCTAAGATAAATGATAACTGGGCTAAAGTTTAATGATTTTACATTACAGGGGCTCCATTTCATACGACATTAAAAGCTGGTATATTGCTTGTTTAGGGTACACAGATAATGTTATGATCACTGGGATTTCTGGGAAGTTGTTCTTACTGTTCCTGTATGTCTTTCTCCTTTTCTGGAAGGTTCTTTGCTGGCAGAGCTGCTGGCCTGCTTTTTCTTATTTTTTATAGCTCTGTTATTTGCGGTGGAATTTGTGCGTGTTACATGGTGGAATTGCTTTGACCTCCTGTCACCGGCCTCCAGAACGGCCAACAGAGCCTGAAAAGAGGCGTAATGGCACAGACAGCCCCTCACTCTCAGCCTCTCTTCCTCCCTCCACTTAGTCCCCCAGCTTTCCTTCCTTTTTTCTTATTTATATTTCTCTCTCTCTCCCTCTCTCTCTCTCTCTCTCTCTCTCTCTCTCTCTCTCTCTCTCTCTCTCCCCACCTCTCACCTTCCCTCATCATCATCCCTTCATTCTCTGTCATTTTCCTCAGTGTCACTCATTTCTCTCCTCCCTTTTTTTCTGTCTTATGTTTCTCCTCTTTGTTCCTTTCTTCTTTACCTATTCACAGATTTTAACTTTTATCCTGCAGTGTTCTACACTCTTAAAAAGATGGTTCTTTAGTAAAGAAAATGATTCTATATAGAACCACAAACACTCCAAAAATCCAAAGGGTTCTTTCCATGACAAAAAGGGTTCTTCAGATTGATGAGGAAAGTGCTGTAGATGGTTCTATACAGAACAAGTTTTGAAAATGGTTCTATATACCTTCCAAAAGGGTTCTGCTGTAGTTACGATGTTAATTTTGTAATAGAGGAACCCTGTTTAGTTCTCTATAAAACCATTTTCAAAAGGCATCTATAAAGAACCATCTACAACACATTCCTCATCCGTGCACCTCTTCTCTCTCCTCTCTTTGTTTTTCCTCAGCTCTCCTTTGTTTTCTCTTCATCTCCTCACTGACATTTCTCTTTCAATCTGTGGACCTCTAATTTCTCCTCTCTCTCTGTTTCCTCAGAACATTAATTGTTTCACTCACTTCCTCTCTCAGACACTTCTCTTCCATACCATACCAAGAGCTTCTCTCCCCTGTCTGTTTTTCCTCAGATCTCCACTCTCCTCCTTTCTCTGACACATCACTTCAACCTCTCATGTTTTCTCATCATCATCTCTTCATTCCCTGTAATTTTTCTCATTGTCTCTCATTTCATCTTATGATGTTCTTTTTTTCTATTCTTTTATTCTGCCTTCTTGTCACATTCACAGATGTTTGCTTTGGTAAACTATCAGTGATGCATACTGTGATGAAAGTGCAGATTCTACATTTTCAATCCATACCACATTTGTTTGTAAGTAGAGTCTTAAAAAATACATATACTCCAAACACCATTTAGTGTTCTTTAAGTTCTCTTTCAGGAGCTTTTAGATTAGTCTATTTTACACTAGACTAATTTGGAGGCATATTTAAGTTTTTCAGTGTTTGAGACACCTTTAGTTGTAGAAATATGTTATTGGGATTAGAAAGTCATGTCACAGGTCTGGTTTTGTGGGGGGGAAACATTTTATAAATGTTTCTGTCATCTTCTGACACTGAACCACTGAACTACTAACTCAAACAAAAAGCTGTAATTATTATCTTGTGTAATCACATCATTGCATTTTAAATGCATAAAAAACAATATCTTCTAAATTTCTATGTGTTGTCTTTAGAGGAGTCTATGTAAATCATTATGTTTGACATGCATTCTTACAGCTCCAAACACGTGTTTACAGTGTAGCCTCTCTGTTAAAGAAGTGATAAAGCCTGAAATCTTGAACAGAACCCAGCTCACCAGAGTGCTTCTCTAATTGTCTCAGTAGTGAGAAGAGTCTCACTGCCTTTATTTTCTGTTTACAGTGTTTTAAAAAGCAGTGCAGCGGCTCTGCTCCTGTATTTGCTGGAAAACTGAAAAGTGCTGGAATGTGTTTCCACACTCAGATTCAGAGACCTATCTCTGCATGCAGCGTCTAAAACAGCACAGCTAATTATGCTGTCACAGTCTTTACACAGTTTAGGTTGCACCTTGTTTATATTCTCTTGTTTGTAAACAACACACATTGTTTGTAAACAGTATTATGGGGGGAAAGCAGTCTTTGTTTAAAATTATTTACAATAATGAAAATAAATGATTAATAATAGTAATAATTTAATAAAATTATTAAAATAAAAAAACTAAGCATTATAAATTATTATTATTAAATAATAATAATAATAATAATAATCTCAATCTGCCTGAACAAACACTTCAAAATAACAACCTTCCAGGAGAACGAATAAATAAATACATTATTGAAACATACATTTCAGTAGAAATATTTGAGCATTTACACATGTGCCACAAACACACATGTGATATGGCATAAAATATTAAAACAATGTTTGTTGTCTGAGACCAAAATTATATTATTTGTTTATTTTTCTCTTTTGGTTTGTATTTCTGAATTTAAAGCTAATTATTAAATGAATGAATGATGTTTAAAATATTATTTTAACATATATCACTGTTCAAATTTGCATGTTTTGTTTTTGTGTGGTTGGTTTTTCTCCTGTTTTGTAAACTAATATTTATTTATTTTGCCTTTTTTTCAGTTAAATGCAAATGAAATATGAACAGCCTTAATAATAACAACAACAACATCAATAATGTATTTATTCATATTAGTTTACTTTGTTTTATGTTTAAAGTATATTTTTGTTATAGTAAAGTTGACACGAACAGTGATTACAAAATGCTTCTAAAGAAAATAATAATAATAATAATAATAATAATAATAATAATAATAATAATAATAATAATAATAATAATAAAAATAATAATAATAGATAATTACTTAGTTTTGTTATTGTGGGCAGCATTTGCAGCAAGAAGTCATTGCATTTTAAACAGATTCACTGCACAACTGATTTTTTTAATACTGCCCTCCATTTGTCTGCATAATCACCCTCACAGCTCAGCACCACCATTTCAAATTTGTTTATATGTTGATAGTCAATAGAATAATTACTGATTCAGAAATTGTTTCAATCTTGTTTGAGACAGCAGGAGGGGGCAGTGAGTTTGTAACTTCTTCTTCATCATCACCCTCTCTCTCTCTCTCTGTGTGTCTCTGAAACTGAGACAGTCTCTTCCTCTTTTAGTCATGCATGTGCAGTGAGTCCAATGGATTAGCAGGAGGCAGCTGTGCTTCTCTATGTGTGACCAAACTACCTGAATTGAGACATCTGCTGTGCGTCCACAGTGACGGGATATGAAACACTTAGCACACACACGTTCCACCACATTACTGCTCATGCTTTCAGATTCTGCCTCATTAAAGAAACCCAACAAACTGCAGAAATGGGTTTTGGCCCACTGAGTGCTATTTTAGATTGACTGTTGTATGTGCTATATGGTGTATAAGATATGCTCTGTGTTATAGAGGTGTTTTTTATTGCTAATGGCAGCTGTGTGTTTGATATCAGATTCATGCTATTTGATCTTTTTGGAAGTTTGATGCACTTTAAGGGTCGACTGATATGTTTTTTTTCAGGGCTGATACCCATAGCTATTATTAGTAAAATTCAAAATGTACAAGGATTCAGCTCTTACTTACAGCTGCTTACATTTAGTTAAATTACATTAAAACATGCTTTATGCTTTATTGTATTTAAATAATAAATAATGGTGGCACGGTGGCTTAGTGGTTAGCACGTTCGCCTCTCAGCGCTGAGGTCTTGGGTTCGAGTCCCTATCTGAGCGGAGTTTCCATGTTCTCCCCGTGTCTGCGTGGGTTTCCTCCGGGGACTCCGGTTTCCTCCCACAGTCCAAAAACATGGGGATCAGGTGAATTGGGTAATCTAAATTGTCCGTAGGTGTGTATGTATGTATGTGTGTGTGTGTCGCCCAGCGATGGATTGGCGCCCTGTCCTGGGCTTAGTTGATTAATGTAATGCCCTGCCCTGTGCCCAGTGAGGGGGTGGGGGACTAACCGTGACCCTGATAAGGAATAAGCGGGTGTGATAATGAATGAATGAATGAATAATAAATAATACAATAAACTGAAGGTGGTTATCATGCTTGCCTTTCAGCACTGAGGTGTTGGGTTCAAGTCCCCATCTGGGTGGAGTTTCCATGTTCTCCCCGTATGTGTTTGGGTTTCCTCTGGAGTTTCTGGTTTCCTCCCACAGTCCACAAACATGGAGATCAGATGAACTGGGAAGAGTCAGGAGTTCAGCAATTGATTGGCACCCTGTGCTTAGTCAGGATACTGTTTAACCCTCTGGAGTCTGAGGGTATTGCAGACACTCTTATGTAGTCTGACATGCCTTAATGTTTTACAAATTATTTTCAAAGTGTTACACAGGCTTTTGATCAGCACAAACTCAGCAACAACAGTGTCAAAACAGTAAGAGTGTCATAAATCTATATATTTGATTAAATCTGCTCTAAACTTAGACTTTCCAAAAACCTGTTTTCAGATGTGCTAATATATTGTGAAAAAAACACTCTAAACATTTCTAGCTAAGAATATTGAGCTCAGAACTGAATAAAGAGAGGTGTTGGCTACACACTGCTCATTACAGTTTTTAGAAATTGTATGTGGTTTTATTTCTAAAGCTTAACTAAAGTGAGGTGACACTGTGTTTTCCCTCAACCACTAACCCTACATTGACTATTCATGAGAGAGGTGAGAGCTCTCTGTTCAGGTGCAGCTCTCTTTGTTTTTACAAATTCCGCTAATCCACCAGTGGAATGTTAGGAATTACCATGTCATTATCATATGAATGACAGATCGCGCAATGGGCGGAAAATAAAGTGCAGCTGTCTCTGGTTATTTAAGCTCCTCTCACAAATATCTTGAAATATATTTTGATATAACCTAAAGTAAACCCATTAAGGTTTCTGAGGTATGTTTTGTTTTGTTTCTAGAATAAAATCTTGCAGAGTAATAGAAGTGTTTTTGCAAAATTTTGTTAATATTCCGGTGGTGGGTGCACTGACTCCAGATGGTCAATGTCCGGCCCTGTGCCCAATGAAGACATATAGGACTCACTATGACCCTGATCAGGATTATGTGGAAGATAATGGATGGATAATTAACTGAACATGCATC
>BRDA01055989.1:0-20301 GCA_036984385.1 Crenuchus spilurus | reverse complement strand
GTAAACAACCTCAATAAACACTATTAATCAATAGAATAGGAGATATTATTCTATAAACGACCTCAATAAACACTATTAATCACTATAATAGGAGATAGTACATAAACAAATATATAATAATAAACAATTATATATAACATAAACTATTGTTATTATTAGAATAGTAGATAGCTTATGTTTTTCAACTAGAGAATGTCTTTGTTAAAGAAAATGTTCTCTTGTTCAACATTAGTGAAATACCTGCTGTAGCACTAATGTTGCTCAAACTCATACACAATATTCCTATGTCCCATGATGTCTTGCACAAAATATGTGCTAAACGTCTGGCAGAGAGTAAATAGCTGTGCTAAAAGCTATAAGGTCATTGCCAAAAACATGTGGGAGAAACCAAAATTGAGCTAAAAAGTGGTGAAAGTGTCCTCACACTTCTACCACAGAAGACTGAGTATCTGGAGCAGCATTGATTGATTTTAAAATAGTCTCCAACCAGAAAGAAAAAAATAATTTTCCTTTCACACAAATGTATACTTTGTCATGGAAAATGTGACCCCAAATAGTGGAGTGTATATCCCTAATATTTTGATAATGTTTAAAAAAAGCTAATTGATCGTTTGTTTGCAGTGTACATACAATGTAGGTGACCAAACTGTTGTGTTTTCTGAGAGTGAAGAAGTGAATTACAGGCCTAAATAAATTGGATATAGTAACTCATCTCAATCATGAAACATTTTCCAGACAAATATTCATTACATGTGTCTAGATATAAAACAGAACCATGTCCTTTTGTTCAAACGGAGTAATTTTGTGTCCTTCACACTGCAAAAACAAATAGTTTGCCCACATCTAAAGTAAAACTGTATTTGTAATGTCCTCTCACTTCTCTCGGGCAGTGTGATGAATCCTGATTAGTTCTGCAATAAGTCCAGGCATTACAATCAGGAGGGAAATTAACCTGCCGTCTACTGCAGTATTATCTCTGTGAAAGACTTACTAACAACCAGACGCAATGCTCTACACAGTCACTATGAAAATCAGGCCTTAGCCCATGACCTGAGTACTAACGGCGCTGTGTTGTTTCCCATTTAAAATGCAGACACGGTGCTCAAGCAAAGCTACGCATTCAGCATGAAGGAGTATATTGACAGTTCTACCATTTCCTTCCACATCTATGAAGCTTTTTTTCCCTTCTCGAGCTGAAGTATAACAATGATGAGATTGCAAAGTATAAATCAAACTGAAAGAGGAAAAAATAGCAGCTGTGCTGAGCAAAGGTGCGGCAGAGAAATTAGACGTTTACAGATTTTATCCATCTTTGATCGTGAGAAGAGACAGAGTAATCCTCTTGTGGCACTGCGTATCCTACACAGCTTAAAAGATGTATGACAAGAGAATACAAAGAAACTAGAAAAGCATTTCCACACACAATGTTTTGCAGGAAATGTTTTCTGAACCATTTCACTATCAGCTATGTGGTGTCACTGGAAGCATGTAAAGATAGTGATTAAATGGAAAGTTGTTCCTATCATAGCTGAATAAGGAAAGTTTAGAATATGGAACTCACATACCATCCCAGCAGGCACAGGACATTATTAGACATCATGACCAACATTCAACCAAAAATGAACGTCTACTGAAGTTGGTGGCCTGCCGGGCTGAATGTCAAAACACTGTTCTGACAAGACAAATCCCATGTAAGCTAAATACATAAGTAAAACAAGCCCATTTGAAAATCTGTGAATACTTCATAGCAGCCTTGGCAGCACCTCCAAACTTTGCCAATACCAGCTGGACATCGGCCAGGAACTTTGCACCTCACTCAAACTGTGCTGCCGCTAGCTGCAAGGCTGTCACCAGAATCCCCATTGCCACTGTCCTTTGCACTGTGGGCTGGACCACACTTTCCACTTTTGCCAATTATTATAATAAATATATTGAGTCTAAATTTGCTTCTGCTGTACTTCTTTTGTTAGCTGGGAATAACATTAAGGGAATGTTCAAGGAACGTTATAGCCTAATGTTCACACCTAACGTACTGAGAACCAAGCAGGAACTCCACACCATAACATTCTGTGAATGTTAGAAGGTAATGTTCCCATGACCTAAATGGAATGTTCTCGCAATGTTCTTGTGTTAGCTGGGATATGTGGTTGTAGATCAGATGCGTATCCGATCTGTGGACATGTGACTTGAATGTGAGAGATTAGATTTCATCTGTCTTTTTGCTTGTACACATGTGAGTAGTAGCACCGGCTACACATGGTAGTAGTAGTAGCCGTGTTGGCTTCTCTTGTATACTCACATAGTTGTAAAAACAGCAGCTTGTTTGGTTTTCAGTTTTTTCAGTTTGGTCCAAACCAAAGTAGCAGGTGTGAATTCAGATGCCTCGGACTAGGGATGAGCGAGTACAATACTATCTGTATCTGTTCAACCATCCACATTGCCTGTACTCGGAGTGTGTGTGGTCTAAACCGGAATTAGGCGTGGTTTAACCGGAAGTGGGTGGGGCTTAAATCAGTATATTATTTTAAGTCTGAAATTGATATGGATTGATCAAATGTTGCTATATGTATTGTTTATTTGAAAACTATTTACAGAACAGCCTCAAAATTGAGATTTAAATAAATGTTTTGATAACAAAATAAGAGAACTATTTACTATTCATGAACAAGAGTTGTCATACTCAACACAACTTTCTTTTTTTAAATTTATAATCAAAGTGATTTTTTTTATCAGTTTTTTTTTTTATTTGTACTAAAGTTCTTGGCATTTTTTCCCCACAAAAAGTTAATCAATATTGATTAAGGTGTGTGTGTGTGCGTGTTTGTCTATGTGTGTGACTGAGTGACTGTGCAGCCAGAGCTGTGCCTCACTCTCTCACACACATAGAGATGCGCCTGTGTAGGGAGGAGCGGTCACTCTGTGTGACTGGCCATTCAGAGATTGTGAAGACAGTTACCCAATGAGGATTTTCCTTCAGCACGAGCATGGATATTGACAAGTTTTACTTGTATTGTGCACGTACTCATCACAAATGCTTTATCCGAACTGGATACCGGCTCAACTCTACTGTGGACCACAGTCTGGACCAGAAAAACTGTCTTTGCTTTGGACCTTGGTCCAGACTATTAGGTGTGAAAACTCCCTCAGACTAACAGACTTGAATTGAACCACTCATAGCACTGGTGTGAATGTAAACATGATCAAAGGTAGGCCAACCAAAGTAAAAATCAGGTCATTTTTGGAAAGCATAAATTCTCATAAAATTCCAGAAAAATCAGTTAACAGTCATTTGTAATTTACTGCAACTCTGCCAAGGACAGTCCCAAGCCTGGCTGCAAAAGGAGGAGGGTGGTTACCCTACCACGGTGACCAGAACCATGAAACTGGAAGCAAGGCAAGAAACTGTATGGATACTTTTGGACAACCTTTACATCGTAACTAGGGCAGCCAATGCGCCAGCTCTGAGGACCAGGGGTGCTGGTGGGAAATGGACAATTGGATGAAAGAAGAAAGTTCTTACACTGAAGACAGACATTTGTATAGCTGTTTAGAACATTCAAACTGGACATCATGTTGGGCAAAAAGATCATCATTTTTAGAACTCAACAAATGCAGCACATCGACCGTGGCATTATCTGAACTATGATTGACTAGATCAGGAACATTGACCTTTGACCTGCCTGCCTTCAACACAGAGTTGATGCTCTATTATACTGGTTACTATACTGATTGTAGTCACTGCATGAATCACAGATTCAAACTATGTGGATTTCAGAATTTTGAGAATGAACAAATGACGTTCTAGCAGCACTGAATTGTGGAGAACATGCCTGTGACTCTGTACCTGCAATGAACAGTATATCACAATGTCCAGTGTCTGAGATTCTGGGTGGTTGTTGGAGGAGATTGTGTTTTCTGAGTTCCAGCCTACTGTGGCTTCAAAGCTCTGCTGAGTCACACAGAAAGCTCAGGAGGAACAAGTCATATTTCACTCTGTTTACAATAAGACCACAGAGCCCACACAGCTATAACTTAGCTGGACAGGTCAGAGGCTTGGACAATGAAAGGAGTAGCACTAAAATTAGCAGGCTGTGTGATTCGGGTCTGGAACTCTGACTCGGCCACTGTTCAAAGCAGACCCTAAAACACACTTTCATTAAATTTTCATTAGTATAACCACAGACAAAGCCTCTAAGCTCCTCCTGAGCTAAAGCAGAAGAGATGTCTCTTCATCATGCCACCACAATAGCTCCAAACCACTGAGTCACAGGTTGTACAAGACCTCTGAAGGAGTCCTGTGGTATATAGTGCCAAGATGTTAGTAGCAAGTCCACAGATTGAATTTGTTCCAGCATACCAAACAGATGCTCATTTTGAGATTTGGGGAATTTGAGAATTCTGTCAGTAGATTCTCATGTTGACCAAGCAAGCCTTGCTGTTTTGGAGATCCCCCAACCCAGCCATTGGGTTATAAATATTTGATCTTTCTCTAGACCTTCACCTGCAACATTATGAGATAATTAATGTCTTTCATTTCAGCCGAGAGTGACTTAAGCTAATGTCTCATTTGTGTTTCAAGCTCATTGTTGTCTAGAAGAAGCTACTTACTGTACACTTTCATCTCTATAGAGCTTTTCTGGACACAAAGTGTTTTTTTTACATTTGGGACAGACATTGAGAGTCATCTCAACAACCACCAATGGTCAATATCATCCACCAGGAATGATGATGCAAAGGCAGTCAGTCCACACCTTGAAGTCTCATCACACATTAGCTATTAGACAGAAAGGTGAGGAGAGACTAAGTCAAGTTTTGAAGTTGGAAATGGTTAGGAGTGGGAAATTTAGCCAGAACAGGGGTCTTTTTTGACCTCATAGGATCATTCATTCATTCATTCATTATCACACCCGCTCAATCCTTATTAGGGTCGCGGTTAGTCCCCCACCCCCTCACTGGGCGCAGGGCAGGGCATTACACTATTCAACTAAGCCCAGGACAGGGCGCCAGTCCATCGCTGGGTGACACACACACACACACACACACAGACACACCTACGGACAATTTTTTTTTTAGAGTACCCAATTCACCTGACCTCCATGTTTCTGGACTGTGGGAGGAAACCGGAGACCCCGGAGGAAACCCACGCAGACACGGGGAGAACATGGAAACTCCGCTCAGATGGGGAATCGAACCCAAGACCCCAGCGCTGAGAGGCGAATGTGCCAACCACTAAGCCACCGTGCCCCCCCTTCATAGGATCATGACCTCTGCTATATGTGTCATCTGAAAGATGGCATAATTTTTTCAGCACAGTGCACCCATCACTGCACTGGGGTTTTGGATCCACATAGAGCTTCCTGTTGTCCACCAAGTTCCTGCAGACACACAAGCTTTTCCTTAGAGGTCTCCCATTCAATATTAACCAGACCCAGACCTGCTTAGCTTCAGTGGATGCATGTTATGTTGCACAGATTCTAAAGCTATGCTGAGATGTTTTCTTTAGGATTTTGCTTTCTTGTGGGATTGCAGAACATCTCCAAGATGCTTTGGATCACCAAGGACACACGTTACTGCATAACACTGTAGTGAGATTTCATTTTACCTTACATGAGAATATTGATATTTTTCAAATTATATGTTTCCATGTTATTCACACCTGAACCGACGAGAGCATTCTGGGACAGAGCCTAAACCTGCCAGAGCACAGCACTTACCTCCTGGATGGATCACATATCGATCTGCGCACTGTAATTCATTTTCCATAACTGCTGGGAAACGCCATCTGCCCACCCACACCAGACTGTGCCCTGCACACTCTTTAACATCCTCATGGAGTTTAATAGCAGCAGGAGGTCTGTCACAATACCTAGTGAACTGTCTAACTAGATAGTGCCTATTTAGACAGCTGTCTAAATAGTCAGCGTTATACCCAACATCCACTCTTATAACACAGATAAATGAGATGCTCTAGTTAGACAGTGATGACATCATTTATTCCCGCCCACTGCACACAACCAGCATTTATTTATCTCAGGTGCCAATATTACCTCAGCATATCTCCACCACTCATCTGCTCTTGAAGGTTTTAAAGCATTTTTAGTAGAATTAAATGTAAGAATAGCTTATATTTAAAAATCAAATGACTGCTTGCTCTGCTGCTGACTGTTCTGCCTGCCTCCCCTGCATTGTGTGATTGCCTTAATGACTGAGGAAGCATTCAGTGCTCTTAATATTTGGTCAAAATAAGGTCTCAGTGGGCAGCATTTTGAGATATCTAAGAATTGAGAGCCTTCTTCTCGGGGTTGCATATTATGATGTAAAATGCTGTCTATGTAGAGAGCTCATTAGGTATCGAGACAAAACCAGTGTCTTTTACTCACCACAACTATAGTCAAAATTCAGTATTCAAATGATATGTAATTGTCATTTCATTATGTAATTACATTTATAAAAGTATGTAATAGAAATATGATGTTGATGGTGCAGAAACCTACCTGTTGAAACAGCATCTAAATTCAACATGAATGCAACTCATTAGGGAAGTATGCAATTATTTGTGTAATTACACACACAGTCATGTGGAAATGTATGGTCAAATTGCATGTTTTGAAAATATCATTTATATATATCATTTATTTCTACAATGTTTTGTGCAGTTTCTATATATTTGCTGAATTTAACAGTATATAAGACAGCGAAGACATTAAAACCATGTATCTACACTCATTGTCCATTTTATCAGCTCCTTTGTACAGTTACAGACTGTAGTCCATCTGTTTCTCTGTATACTTTGTTAAGCCTGTTCTTCAGTGGTCAGGACCCCCAAAAAGCAGGTATATACTAACCAGTCAACATCCTTTGATAATCAAGAACTGTGCAGCAACACATGAGCTATTGTCTCTGATCTACAAGATGGACCATCAAGGTAGACCTGTCTTACAGAGTGGACACAATGACTAAAAATTAGCAGCTCTGCTGTGTCTGATACACTCATTTCAACATAACACCCTAACACAACACCACCACGTCTGTACTGAGAATGATACACCATCCAAAGTATACCTGTTCTGTGGTGGTCCTGACCATTGAAGAACAGTCTAAAACATAGGTACAGATGGACTACAGTCTGTAATTTTAGAACTACAAAGTGCACCTCTATGGTAAATGTAAACAATGAGTGAAGATTCAATGAGTTAATGATGTGGATGTTTGGTGTAAACAAATGCTACTTGAGCAGATTTGTTTTTTTTGACAAAAGCCTAACTGTATTAAGCATTTCTAAATGGCCACACAGTCTATCATCTTTAGAAACCATTTGTTGTTGCCTTCTTTGATATGACCTTAACTAAGCACTAACACCAGACTTTATTACATAAGTTCTTATTGGCTAATAAATAAATGAAGACTATTTTACAAAACATGAGTTGAACACAAGTATTATCCATAAACGCTTCATTTGAGCTCAGTTCATGTCATTTGAGATGTTGAAAGTCCACAGTGATGTCACAAACTCTTTAAAAATAGTTCTATAAAGTTTCTCCTTCAATTTATCCACATGAAGTTACAGAGTGACATATTCTGATTATTTTGGATACTGTCATGTGACAGTTTGTGAATATTTGTTTATGTGACCCCATTTACAATGTTAGGATGTGAGGTTGGCTGTCACACCACCCTCAAATTATGGACTCCACTTCCCAGAACTACACAACCACATGACCATATTTTTATTTTTATTTTTATTTTTTTTTTCAGTTTTTCATATTCTGTTTTTCAGTGAATACCCAGTGTTATCTGTTAATTTTGATCATGTGTATGACATTTTTCATTTTTGCCTAACCCTGTTAGTTCTGTTTGCATGCTGTTTATTCTGTCACGTTCTTGACCTTTTTGCTTGTATTTTGATTTCTCTTTATAATTCCCTTGGTATTCTTTATGATCAATGGTTTTTGACCTATGCCTGTATATTGAATTTTGTTTTTTCTGTAAAATCTCCTTTAAGTTTAGTCCGTAAGTGTCTCACTCTTTATGAAACCTGACATTGGCACATTTATGTGATTTAAATAAATAAATAAATAAATAAAAACTAATTTTAATAAGCCAAACAAGTGCTGCTAAAATGTAAAAAAAAAAAATCTATATTATAATAAAATAAAATAATGTCAAGTGGATTATTTTCAAACAAGGCATATACAGTACCATTCAAAAGTTTGGACACATCTTCTCATTCACTGCTTTTATTGTTTTTTTTTCTTTTTTCCTACATTATAAATGAATAGTGAAGTCATCCAGACTATGAAGGAACACATAAGGAATCATGTAGTAAACTTAAAAGTGTTAAACAAACCAAAATATGTTTTAGATTTTAGATTCTTCAAGTAGTCGCACAACTGATGTCTCAAACACATTAAGAGGCAAGAAATGCAAGTCATGAACTCTTGACAAAACACAGCTGTTAACTGAAAGCCATTCCAGGTGACTACCTCATAAAGCTGACTGAGAAAATGCCAAGAAAGCTGCATCTAAGCAAAATGTGCCTACTTTGAAGAATGTAAAATATAAACATATTCTGGTTTGTTTAACACTTGTTTTGTTTACTAAATAGTTCCATATGTATTCTTCATATTTTGGAACTGAATGTCCATAAGGTGTGTTTAGAACTCAGAAAAACGTTCAATGTGGTCCATTTGGTCTGTTTTTTCCATTTAAGGAGAACTTGGTCTGGGTTCATTTGGGTTCATATTTCTAAACTGCTTCTTATCGCCATTACAAAATAGACTGTTTGTCATGCTGGCCAACCAGCATGGTAATGACGGTCTTGCTGGTTGTACAGCGTTGGCATGCTGACCAAACAGCATTTGGTACTGTGGCCGAGAAGACCCAACACAATTCAGATTCACAAACGCACTTTAGATTCACAAACGCACTTCTGATTCAAAGCCAGCGTGCTGCAGATTCATAAACGCTATTCTGATTCACAAACGCGCTTCTGGGGGGTATTCCACAAAGCAGGCTTACTCAGTTTAGCCAGGTAACTCAAGCCCGAAGTCAAACCTGTTCAATGAGAAAAGAGCAGCAGGACGTCCCTATTGGTCAGTCCTCAAATTATGGCTTAAACTATCTGGCTAACTTGGAAATCCTGCTTTGTGGAATACCCCCGGATTCAGACCCATCATGCTACAGATTCATAAACGCGCTACAAAACCGTTCAACACAACGGAAGTGTTCCCGGATGACATTTAAAAATGTGGAAATGTGGGAATACGTAAACAAAACTTCACTGAATGCCGCAGCATCTCTAACGACAAGTAAGTTTAGTTATATTTGTTAACTGTAATTTTGTAAATCATGGTTTTATTAGAGGCTAAGAAATTTATTGGGGAAAGCTTGCATACCGCTAAAGCCAGCCATGTCCAGCCAAAATATATTTCATACTTCAATACTTTAGCTTCTTGCTATCTTCTGAAGTAATAAGCTGCTTTTTTCTTGACTTTTTAGAACGGCATTATAAAAATAAATATTGTTTTTATTTGAAAAGTGAAGTTTTGTTTACGTATGGCATCGCTGTGTAAGGTCCCACGTTCTTTAATGTCATCCAGGAACACTTCCGTTGTGTTGTGAACAGTTTTGTAGCGCGTTTATGAATCTGCAGCAGGTTGGGTCTGAATCTGAAACATATTTGTGAATCTGAAGCACGTTTGTGAATCTGAAGCGCGTTGGGTCTTCTCGGCCACCGTAATTTGGTTATACTGTGTAACATGCTTATAAATCAGCTGAACCATCAAACTTAAATGAAAACATACCCTGAGCTGGTCAAAATCTAAGCTGGTCTGCCAGTTTAAACTGCCTTTACTGAATAGCAAATTTCTGAATTAGAGCTACTAGGTAAACAAACATGCATACCGGCAGGAGGCCGTGCTGCATAGTCATGGTCCTTAGCACAAATGCGCAAGTTTTCCACAAACCCTGACTCTGGTGAATGAACATGTACTCCCTGCCGATGACTTTTGAGGTGGAACATGTAAATTGTTTCACTAGAACCAGATGGGAACAGCACCAACTTTCAGCCATGATCTTCCTTCTATGTAGTCTGCAACAGTGAAATGCTGGCTACACACAAAGGTCCCATATAACAAAGTTTGTCCCTTCATCTCTCCTAATTGCATGCACCCATTCTTTTCTTCTGCTCATTGTCAGCCAGGAAACAATGAAAACAGAGATACTGTTGTTTTTGTTTTGAGTTCAAACATCTGGGTGCACTGCAAAAGCTCTTTTTATTTGACTTTGCCATCACTGTTTACTGTTTGGTGGAGTGTCCAGAATAAAGAATGCGGAAGTGTGAAAAGGGCCTATTAGCATAGTGCTTTTTTGAACAGGCATTAATCAATGAGACCTATACTTAACTTACAGTCTTAAGTAGTGTTTTTGTAGCCTTACTGTAAGTGTACCAAAAATCTATATAGAAGAATTGATTAAACCTGACAGAATTTTAGCATGGTATAATAATACTAATCCCCTTCACTAGCTAGTGGACATGGTGGACCTTTTGGCGAGTATGACTCAGAACTTTGCTTTGAGACTAGATAAACTTGATGGTTGTGGTAAGATGTAGCTGATAACGTTGACTGTGTGGGCTTTGGCTGGGGGATTAGCATGCTTTATCGCTGTGATAAATGCATGCACGCTTCCTGCCCTGCTGAAATAATTGCAACTCCTGACCCTGCATCTCGTCAGCATCTTTTCTCCTCCGTCACTTTAATCAGACACAGAAATGCATTGCTTTGTGTAAAAATGGATTAGAGCACTTCCAGGATTTTACACTTTAGCATATGTGTAGAGAGAAGTCTTGAGGATTTAGCGTTAGCTTTTTGAGCTAAGCTAAGGCTTAATGTTGGGTGGAAGACATGACAGTGTTGACCTGGAGGGACTCTATTTTTAGTGTCCGACATTCTGGGCAGACATAATATAAACAGGCGTGTCCAGACTGTGTAAGAACGCTGTGTGGCTAGCACTCCTCCAACCGCCTTGGGTACTGTGAGTGTATTTACTGTAATCATGCTGCTAATCCTATTACAGCTCCGACTCAGCGTTTTTCTGTCTTCTGGCACATTCCAAGCAGCACTGATCTGATAGCAAAAGCTTATAAAACATGATATCATGAACTCTCTCTGCACCTGCTAAGACCAGCCAAGTCCAGTTTTTATTTGGCTTAAATACTGTAAATACACTGTGATGGAGCCACCCCAACTGAAATCAATCACACATTAACCCTTAGCCCATCTACTTTACCTTTATTGTATTATTCAAATACATTTTCTTGATAACATACATAAACACACACCACAAAAAGAAGTTCACCGTAGCTTCTTTCATGTAGTTACCAATATGTTAGCCAGCTAGCTAACTAGCTAGCTAGCTAAGATATGTTCATATAAGGTAATATTGCATATACATGCTAACATCACAAACCATATTGTTCCAAAGCATACCCTGCTGAAAAAAAGAAATGATAAAATGTTTATGTTGGTTTTGTAGTCTAAACGTTTAGTAATGGTATTTCATGGTTTTCTGATGGTTTGATATCAAAATATAAAAAATACAAATGTTTTAAAGAGTAACATGTCTGATTCAAGATGCTTCTAAAGGTGTTCTAATGCAACATAAAGGGGTTCTACACAAAACAAGTGGTCCCTAATGGTACCCATTAAGCCAAGTTTCATTAAAGTCCAATTTTTTGATGGAAATTGTCAGTTAAATGAAGTTTTTTTTTGTTTTAATCACTTTTCTTTATGCACTAACTCTATCCTGTCCTCTTTTAGCATTGTAACTTGTCTGTTCTTTCTCAACTATTGTTTGTAACTTTTTCTTAAAGGTTTGTAATGTTTTGTAATTTGTATGTTTTGTTTTGTTTTTCAGCAAGGTTTGTGGAAATTTGTATTCACAGGGAATCCCATTGGTGGAAACAGGGGTGTGTTGAACACTCTGCATCACAACTATGACAGCTGAAAAGGGCATTCTTGACATTGTGTTTGAAGAATTTGAAGAGTCTGTTGAAGCGGGTTAAATATCATGTTCAATACTTCAAAATACACTTGATCCGCCAATCGCTGCCTTTGCTCTCCACAATACAAGAGCTGCATTTGTAAAGAGCTATATATGACTCCATTGTTTGCAGTGTGTTTTTAATA
Organism: Crenuchus spilurus; assembly: GCA_036984385.1. NCBI lineage: Eukaryota > Metazoa > Chordata > Actinopteri > Characiformes > Crenuchidae > Crenuchus > Crenuchus spilurus. The sequence goes on along the minus strand of BRDA01055989.1, from coordinate 8,113 downwards.
AGTTGGGGTGTGTATAGACGTCACTGCTCACTGGGGAACACCTCTGACACAGTCATCAAGCAAGAGAAAATGCACCTCAAATCCTGTTCAACAAAACATGTCAACCTGGAAATCATAGCAAATGATGCAAAACGTTTCAACATCACGAACTCTGGTGCTATCTGCTTGTGTGGAAGCTGTACACTTTTGGTGCCCTAAATGTGGAGCTCTGTGATGTTTCCACTTATCACATCACTTAGCATTTAAAATTTCATGGTGCACAGTGAAATGCCATGTATCCAAAAGGCTCTGCTCTTCACCACTTGAGGAAAATAATAAAAAGTAGGAAAATAGATTAACACATTCTGCCTAACATTCTGCAAACCTGCACAAAGAAAAAGTGAAGTATGGAAATGGTCTATGATGAATGGAACTGATCCCACCCCCAAATGAGTCAGAAATCGGTCTCAATTACAGACTCAAATATTCAGAACAAATGTGAAAGCACACTAAATGGATATTCTACTAAAATTCATTAGGAGAAATAGCACAAGAAAGAAAGTATACATGAGATAGGTATGGTCAAGATAAACATTAGAGAAGTCAGATATCAAACCCGAAGTGAAAATAAGGTTTCTATTTAAAATTGTTGCAATAAATGTTGCTATCTGATGAATCGTGGAGATTCACCTAAAATATGAGACCAAAGGAAGATATGAGATGCTTATGTTAATATTCATTCACAGAGAAATGGTGGAGTTCATGTTGAGCTTTTGTGTCTTTAGATTATTATTTGACTACAATGTGAGACTTTATTAGAATCTGAACTAAAAGTTATAGTACTTTACATCTGATTGGGTAATTCTTATGTGGTTTGTAAATAAAACAGCCTGTGGAGATGTCCTGCTGTTTTGGGCTTTGGTTCTTTTGTTTTCCTGGCTATAGTCTAGGATAAAGTCCATGCCCAGTCAGTGTCTCTCTCAGATATTGTGTATTAGTGAGTGAATTAGAGCTCATTAGCAGACAGTGGGCTGAATGCCGCTTACTGCTGCTTTCTGTTCCTTTTTCTTCTTCATGGTGAGTCAATATGAATCATCAACGCCTCAGGACACTAGTCAGCTGTTTGCGCTGCAAGACATTTTTATGGTGAATACATGCTCACAATTGCATCCCAAATTAAATAGGTCCCCAGACATGTTGATGTTTTGGAAAGAAGTAATTCAAACAAATCATTAACCGTTTGGCCATTTACATCACTTATAATAAACACTTAAATTGCTCAACTGCTGCTCTGAGGCTGTAGATCACTTCAATACTCAGTCAGCAGTTACATATCATCATAAACGGCAACAAATGATAGCAGCTGAAACCATCTTAAATATCTAATTTTTCTCATTTTGAGAATGTTGAAAGCTTAAATTAAACTCATTCATTGTTTCTTCTTAAAAAGAGTTTGTCTCTACTGTCCAGGGAAGGTTTTCTAGTAGATTTTGAAGCATTGCTGATCACCATCCCACCTCATCCCCAACTCCTCAACTCATAGTAAAAGTATTGGATGGAACAGCATCATTCTAGAGAACACAGCTCCACTGCTCCAAAGCTCAAAGCTGGGGGCTTTATACCCCTCTATCCCTGTCCTGGCATTAGGCATAATGTCTATACATTTATGTCTATCTGCTCCAGAAAGTCATGTTCTATTAGCTGTATGTACATTTGCACAACTGTAGCTGAATGCAAAGTAGTGTCCACAAACATTTGGATATGGTGTATTCAGATATCCTTTATATCCATACATTATTACATTAACATTTTCATTGTTCATAAACTGTTTCATCCTCATTAGCCATTTACAGTTCTTATGCACATGTGCTTCAGATACTCATCAACTCATCCAGCCTCAGAAACATATTTACTATCTCCTTTAATATATAAGGAAGCTGCAACAGCTGCTATAATGAAAAGAATCCCTCCCCGGTACCAGAACAGTGAGTGACTTCACCGCCTCCATCATGACTCTGTTGTAGCCTTAATGCTGATGTTGTTCTGTGGTATATTTTGGCATATCTCAGAGTAACAGGCCTGTTTTCAGTGTAAAGCATGACAATGGAAATGTCTGATTGAGAGCTTTTAGTTTATGCCTCTCTGCTGCTCTGCACTGAACTGAAACAATGTGAAATTTCTATTTTCTGGAACAAACATCTCTTCATCAACTGCTTTACTTCAAACTATCAGCTTTTTGTTTTCGTTTTAGCATTTTGTGTTTTGTTTTGTTCTGCTACTAAGGGCAAATGGCTTCTTCCATTATGTTCCTGCTTATGTGCTGGACTTTTCCATCATCCAGTATATTACTGTGAAAGTTTTAAAACTGTAATTCTGCCAGAACCAAGCTACAGCTGCCTCAGTCCCAAAGAATATAGTTTAAAATATTCACACTGTTTGCATAATGCCAGAATAGAGTGTTATATTAAGCATCCAGCCAGGAAATGAGGTAGATATATGCTGAAACAGTCATACAAACAGCTGAATTAAATTAATCAGACCTGTTAGACAACTAGGTCAATGAGGGTTAATATTAGCATGATCAAATATACACATCTTTAAATTTTTTTCCTCATCCACCTGTTTTATGGACATTTGTAAAGAGGACACAAAATGGTCCTTCCCAATTAGTGCACAACCATGTCACAATGTTGATTCAATGTTGCAAGATGTTGCACTGCAATCATATTTGAAAATCATGAGACTAAATGGAGACACAAGATACTTCTGGTTCAGAAATGGCTGAGTCCAAATTGAGATTTCTGTCTTCAGTAAAAATGTGTGCTATTTATCTGAGCATGATGTGAAACTTTACTGAGAAAAACTCAAAGGACCATTGAAATTACTGAGGTCTTTTTCTCAGGAGAAACATTTGCTTAAGCTGAAGTCTCGTTTCTCTACATTTTGCTACCCAGACAAAAATGTAGTCACCTTGCTTGTCTAAGGTGGTAGTAACTTCATGCTGCTGCAGATGCCACTGCACAATAAAGCTATTCATAGAGGGTTCATATAGGATTCATAGATTGAGAGGTGTTTCAGTGTGATGAATGGCTCATTCAATAGGTGGAAAATAGATAAATAAGATAGCCTTTATTGTCATTGCACAGTGTACAATACATTTGCCATCAACCTGTCTGTACATACAATATGACAAGAGGGGGAGACAGGACAGGAAGACAGGGCTGAGAAAATTCAGAATGTTGAATACATGGGGAGAGATAGGAGATTTTAAAAAGGCCCAGCCCCCAGACTATGCTCCTAAAAAGAGCACAGTGTGGGAACACACAAAAAGCACCTTTTAGCACACAAGCACAAATAAGTACAATTACAACATGAGACATAAACCAACAATGAGGGAGGAGAAGGGGTACAAGGAAGGGGATGGGGGTGGAGGCATTCCAGCTCTAGCAAGCAGCCATCCGGTTCTGCAGTCATTTTACGGCACTGACACAGACCCATCTTGCCACACCTGGAGGTACAAAAGCAGCAAAGGCGTGGGACAGGCGAAAAGGAGGACGGGGGGGCCAAAAAGTTGCTTTGCCTGGAAACAGTCAGTATGTGTGCCATTCCACAGAATGGCATAGTGATAACACAGCAAATTGCCATGGAGACAATCTTGATCCACTCCCAGTCAGTCAACATCCAGCAGTGTCTTAGGGAAATAAGGGAGGGAATGAGATTCTCATTGCAGTGATCCTCTGGAGGAGTTTTTTGTATCAGTAGCTCACTTTGGCCATGGCCAAGTACTGATATGGGGGAGTCGAAAGCAGATTACACTCAGGTTGTTTGGGCAAGTGGTCGAAGTCCAGTTTAGCGCGATCATTATCTGTGTTCATTATGGTTCTCGATTTTATCAATTCTCCTTTGCAAAGCAGAGAGCGTCTCTAAAATGTTATCCATGTTGCAGTTTATAGTCACAGTCTGAGTGACGACAGCTCTGCCCACGACCTCAATCATGTTGGGCAGCTTTTCAGGGCCTTGGACAGCTGACGCAACTCCTTTAATTTTCTGATATAAAAGGGTAATGCCTAATCCAATCAGCAAAATACCCACGATCATTGTTCCAAATACATCTTCAATGTCTTCCACGGAAAGAGTCGCCAGGCTCACGGCACGTCACATTTCCCATGCATTCTGTGCTTAGCCAGGAGCAAACATTCTGTCAGGACAGGTCGGTTCCTCAGAACCCAGACTTCTCATTGAGAAGATGGTATCAATTGCATTGAGAGACCTTGTGATCAAATCCATACTTTCTTGTTTTGAAAAACAGTGCTAAGAGAGTCAAGTCAAGTCAAGTCAAGTGGCTTTTATTGTCATTACATCTGAGTACAGGTACACAGTGCAATGAAATTACGTTCCTCCGGAACCATAGTGCAACATGCAATGACAGTACAGTAGACAACAAAGTGCTAAGGTGCAACAGGACAACAAAGGACTAGACACTATAATAAATACAATAAATACAGCAGACAAATTTAACAGACAGGACAAGACAGTGCAGTACCGATGCGGTACAATGGAATGTCCGTGGTGCGGATAAGGTGCAAGAGATATGTAACATACTGTAACATATAGATGTGCATGCTAACAGCAGTTACTGAGGTAGAGAGTTTATGGTTTGTAGTTTTTGGGTGAGCAGCAAATATTGCTGATAGGATGGGGATGTTAGTGGGGGGGATGTGTGCTGAGTGCTAGTGTGAGTGCTTTGTGTTTGGGACAGTCCTTGTGTGGGTGTGATGAGTGGTGTGGGGTGGGGGTACAGTTCAGAGTCTCTTAAACTGTAACAGCAGACAAGACAAGACAGGAGATGCCAAGAAGAAAAAATAAGGGGAGGAGAGTGAGAAAATGCAACGACAGAAGAAATTGACATTGCCCCAGAAGCATAATAGTTGAAGCACCAACCACTGTTAATTTATAAACCTTCAGAATCAACATAAATAGACAGAGAAGGTTCACTATTTAACACAATTGATATTAGAAATAATAGTAATAAAGTTCAAGTTTTTTTCTTTCTTCAAACATCTTGGAAATCACTATTCACGCTTCTTTCAACACTGCAATGTGGGAATTGTTTGAATTTCATAAAACGGTCAATGATTATAAAATCTCCTGATACTGTATGGACAGGGTTTTGGCCTACACATCCAGGGACTGAGCTGATGATACTCAAGAACTATTTTCAAATTCTGGCTACCATCATCATCAATGGATCCAAATCATGCTTTCTCTGTGATGTAGTCTTACAGAAGCTGATGAAGCAAACAGTTCTTGCTAAAACTTCTATACAATTTCCTGAAATGATATAGATATGGGCATTCTGCCATAATCAAAATACAAACACTAACTGGAGTCTTTTATACGTAAAGTAATAGAATAAAAAATTGCAGGTGAAAATGGCCAAGAAGAAAATGGCATTGCTCAAGTGGTCTAATAGATAAAGCATGGCCTTCTCAGCCAGGGATTGTGTGTTCAAGTCCCAACTAGTCTGGACACAAAGCAGAGTGGCGCAGCGGAAGCGTGCTGGACCCATAACCCAGAGGTTGATGGATCGAAACCATTCTCTGCTAAAAGTTTCACTGTTTTTGCATGATTAGATTCAACTCCCTGGACTGACTCGGTTTGCAATTTTTACAATACCGATATTATTAATGTAAGAAATAATGTAAATTCAAACATTTCCGACATTGCAGTGTTGAAACAATTGTGCATTTTGATTTCCAAAATGTTTGAAGAAAAAAAAGACTTGAACATTATTTCTTACATTAATAATATCGGTAGTGTAAAAATTGCAATCCGATTCAGCCCAGGGAGTTGAATCTAATCATGCAAAAGCAGGGAAACTATTAGCAGAGGATGGTTTCGATCCATCAACCTCTGGGTTATGGGCCCAGCACGCTTCCGCTGCGCCACTCTGCTTTGTGTGCAGACTAGATGGGACTTGAACACACAATCCCTGGCTGAGGAGGCCGTGCTTTATCTATTAGACCACTTGAGCAATGCCATTTTCTTCTTGGCCATTTTCACCTGCAATTTTTTATTCTATTACTTTACGCATAAAAGACTCCAGTTAGTGTTTGTATTTTGATTATGGCAGAATGCCCATATCTATCATTTCAGAAAAATTGTTTAGAAGTTTTAGCAAGAACTGTTAGCTTCATCAACTTCTGTAAGACTACATCACAGAGAAAGCATGATTTGGATCCATTGATGATGATGGTAGCCAAAATGTAAAAATAATTCTTGAGTATCATCAGCTCAGTCCCTGGATGTGTAAGCCAAAACCCTGTCCACACAGTATCAGGAGATTTTACAATCATTGACCGTTTGATGAAATTCAAACATTTCCTACATTGCAGTGTTGAAAGAAGAGTGAATAGTGATTTCCAAGATGTTTGAAGAAAGAAAAAAACTTGAACTTTGTTACTATTATTTGTAATATCAATTGTGTTAAATAGTGAACCTTCTCTGTCTATTTATGTTGATTCTGAAGGTGTAAAATTGGACAGTGGTTGGTGTGTCAACCTCTGAATTACTTTTTCAGTACTCCACCACACTGCAGAGTACACACCCCAGATGGGACTCGAACCCACAATCCCTGGCTTAGGAGGCCAGTGCCTTATCCATTAGGCTACGGGGGCAAGGCATGCTTCTTCATGGCCATTATCACCATTTATTTTTTACTCTACCTCTCTATGTATCAAAGACTCCAGTTTGTGTTTGTATTTTGTTTATGGCTGAATGTCCATACATATATAATTTCAGGAGATTGTCTAGAAGTTTTAGCAAGAATTTCTTGCTTCATCAACTTCTGCAAGACTACTTCATGAAGAAAGGATAATTTTGGATCCGTTGACGATGATGGTAATGAAAATTTTTATATGCTTCTTGAGTATCATCAGCTCAGTCCCAGGTTTTGGACGCCAAAAGCCTGTCCACAAGGTACCTGGTTTTAGTATATTCATTGACCATTTGATGCATTTCAAACATTTGCTACATTGCAGTGTTGAAACAAGTGTGCACTTTGATTTCCAAGATGTTTGAAGAAAAAAATGACTTGAACATTATTTCTTACATTAATAATATCGGTAGTGTAAAAACTGCAATCCGATTCAGCACAGGGAGTTGAATCTAATCACGCCAAAGTAGGGAATCTATTAGCAGAGGATGGTTTTGATCCATCGACCTCTGGGTTATGGGCCCAGCGCTTCCGCTGCGCCACTCTGCTTTGTGTCCAGACTAGATGGGACTTGAACACACAATCCCTGGCTGAGGAGGCCATGCTTTATCTATTAGACCACTTGAGCAATGCCATTTTCTTCTTGGCCATTTTCACCTGCAATTTTTTATTCTATTACTTTACGCATACAAGACTCCAGTTAGTGTTTGTATTTTGATTATGGCAGAATGCCCATATCTATATCATTTCAGAAAATTGTCTAGAAGTTTTAGCAAGAACTGTTTGCTTAATCAGCTTCTGTAAGACTACATCACAGAGAAAGCATGATTTGGATCCATTGATGATGATGGTAGTCAAAATTTAAAAATAATTCGTGAGTATCATCAGCTCAGTCCCTGGATGTGTAAGCCAAAACCCTGTCCACACAGTATCAGGAGATTTTATAATCATTGACCGTTTGATGAAATTCAAACATTTCCTACATTGCAGTGTTGAAAGAAGCGTGAATAGTGATTTCCAAGATGTTTGAAGAAAGAAAAAACCTTGGACTTTGTTACTATTATTTGTAATATCAATTGTGTTAAATAGTGACCCTTCTCTGTCTATTTATGTTGATTCTGAAGGTTTAAAATTGGACAGTTGTTGGTGTGTCAACCTCTGAATTACTTTTTCGGTACTCCACCACACTGCAGAGTACACACCCCAGATGGGACTTGAACCCACAATCCCAGGCTTAGGAGGCCAGTTTCTTATCCATTAGGCCACTGGGCCAATGCATGCTTCTTCATGGCCATTATCACCATTTTGTTTTTTACTCTACCTCTCTTTGTATCAAAGACTCTAGTTTGTGTTTGTATTTTGATTATGGCTGAATGTCCATACATATATAATTTCAGGAGATTGTCTAGAAGTTTTAGC
>BRDA01055986.1:914-14506 GCA_036984385.1 Crenuchus spilurus | reverse complement strand
ACAAAAATAATGTATTTGTCCAGTAATTCGCTTGCTTATATAAACCTGCAGCACCACATCCTCACGTCTGACTTTCTCGAAGCATCTAACTTCCCGTGCCACGCAACGTGCTGACGTCACTCCCGCAGTTTGGACTAAAAAGAAGAAGTGATTAATGGAGTAATTTAACTTTTGGTGCCACACAAAACAAAACGAAGTGCAAAGTTTGTGGATTTAAAATAACTGGGGAAAACACGAACCTCAAGAGGCACTCAGTTCTCACCACCACGAGCTTTACAAAAAGGTAAGCTAATGTAGCTAGCTAGCTAGTTGCTAGATGTTAACTAGCTAGCTAACGATGATGAATATGTATATCGTTTGATATGTTTGTTTCATTTTTGCATTTTTCAATGTCTAAAGTGGGTATGTGCAATCCGTTATCATTATCTTAGGTGTTTAGGTTAAATAAATCACAAACACGTCTAACTGGAGCTGTGAGACACATACAGCCTGAGTTGCATATACAGTGTAAGTGCAAGTTAACGTTAACGCCAACAGGAACGAATAAAAGAAATGAGAAAAAGGCCAAACCCAACCCTTTCCCTCTTAATCTAACCTTTAGAGTTTGTGACAGAGGACACAGACTTCTCTCATGTGTCTTTTATTTCTTTGTTAAACTGGATATTTTTGCAGAGTTGAGTAAATATAAATAATTTCCCTTCTTGTTTTTAAGAGGCTGTCAATGGATTGCTGTTAATGTGTGTGTTGTTTAGTCACGTTGATACCAAATTGTATTTACATACTACATTTTATCATATAAAAGTTAGATAAATGCAAAATGTTTTATAAAAAGAAAAATGGGCCAGCTTTTTAAAACAATATCCAATGTCAATATGTTATTAAAAGTAACAACAAATTTAAGACTATTATTTTATTAAAATAGCAGTAAGCAGTTTAAAAATATCTCTAATTTAAATAGTATAACTAAAAAATACAACTAAAATTAGATTAAATATTTTAAGCATTTCATTGACAAACTAAACTAAAATGTTTTCAGTTTTCATCAACTAAAACTAGACTAAAACTAACAATTACTAAATGACTAACGTGACAAATTAATATACATTACAGTCAGAATGCTAAGACTAAAACTAAATCAAAATCACCTGTCAGAATTAACACTGCTGAAGACAGCAGCTCAGCACAGTTTGTGTTGGTCCTCTAATGCTTCATTTGTCCTCTCAGTCAACACACACTAACACACCACAACCATGTCAACATCACTGAAAATGACCCATCACCCAAATAATAGCTGAACTATCACTTTAATAAAACTGATCTTTGTAATGATTATTCAACAAGATTATATAATCCACATGATTATATGTAGATTAGATTAGGTATTACTTTATTTAGATAATGTAGGGTCACTCTATGATGGCGTAATAGATTTGGTGGCACAGTTATGGTTGGCACACTTTCTTGGGTGATGCCCCTTTTGCTCAATGCAATCCTTCAGTGTCTAAGACAAGTGGCCCAAAGTCACCATGCAAATGCCAAGCTCCCACTGGAGTGATACAGAGTCAGAGCTTTGGGCTGAGTGATGGAGCTCCATCCAGTACCCTGTTATCCAACATCAGTACCGGACATCTGGCTGAATACAGTCAAATCCTCACAGCAATTCTCCAACACCTGGTGTAAAGTCTTCTCAGAAGAGTAGAATCTGTGTACGAGTACTTTGAATACAGAAGAGCCTAATGGACAGACAGTGTAGTTTAGACCAGGACCTAAAAGGTTAAAGGGCTTTGTTGTTGGAGCGAGAGCCTCCTGATGGACCGGTTCAGATGATCGGACTCTGGGTGTTGTTGTCGTGGGAGTCGTAAATGCTTTAAGTCTTGATCATGTGGAGTTTATTGTGCTGAGGTCATCGTTCCTGAGCTGATGGTGTTGTGTTTGAGTGTAATACTGTCTGACAGGCACTGAGTGAGTCATCTCTGATATAAATGAAAAAGAAGACACGGGAGGACAAAATCACTAATGAGGTGTGGATCTCCCTGTGGTACCCAAGCCAGAAAATTCCAAATTATGAAAAACTTCATCAATACTGACGATCTAACAGTGGGAAGCACATAATTCATAGTGGCTACTGAAGAATTCATAGTGTTTACTAAATAATACATATTAAATACTCTATAATTCATAGTGTGTACAGAATAATTCATACTTATTACTAAATATTAGATGCTCAATAATTCATGGATACTGAATAATTCATACTGGATAGTGACTAATTCATATCAATATGACCATTTATAGTAGAAATTGAATAATTCACAGTGGATACGGAATAATTCATATTAGATACTCAGTAGTTCATAGTGGATACTAACAAAATCATATTAGAAACTCAATAATTCATAGTGGATGCTGAAGAATTTATATTAGATACTGAATAATTAATAATGGATACTGAACAATACATATTAAAAACTCAATAATTGATTGTCGATACTGAATAATTCATATTATACACCCAATAATTCATAATGGATACTGAATAATACATATTATAAACTCAATACTTCATTGTGGATAATAAATAATTCATATTATACACCCAATAATACATAGTGGATACTCAATAATTCATAGTGGATGCTGAATAATTCATAATAGATACTGAATAATTCATAATGGATGCTGAATAATACATATTAGAAACTCAATAATTCATAGTGGATGCTGAATAATTCATATTATACACCCAGTAATACATAGTGGGTGCTAAATAATTCATATTAGATACTCAATAATTCATAGTGGATACTGAATAATTCATATTGGGATACTCAATAATTCATATTGGATACTCAATAATTCATATTGGATACTGAATAATTTATAGTATTTTTTCACTGATGATAAAACTATTTTTATGTGACTTGAACAGACTAGGTCATTCTGAGCAGACTGTTTTAGAGCTGAAATGCTCTGTTTTGTACAAAAGTTGAAGCGTGTATGCCTGCCTGACTATAACAGAGGATCTGGAGGATAATCAAAGCCTCTGTGTTTGTTTTATAAAGATGTAAAACGTGCTCAAGTGGAACCAGGTTGGGCATCAAAACAAACAGAGCAGAGGGCACGCAAGGACGCTGGAGTGAGAAATGGAGGAGAGACTGACAGAAACAATGAGACAGAGTAAATATTTGGGAGGTTTTGATGGCCTGTATGGCTGAGGATGGATGAGTGTGGGTGACTGTTTCAAATACGTGATTCAGAGCATCTTCATATGAAGCACAGCTTCAGTTAAAGCCAAAATTATCCTCCCCAAATATAATCAGTCATCTCCGACATGTTTACAGCTACAAGGCTAATGTCGCTAACAAATAATGGAAGTTTAAAACCCCATCAATGTGCATCTAACTTTACTCATCTGTGTCCATGAGAAACAATATTCACTAGAAACGTGAAATTCCTGAAGGAAACAGGATGGTTGGACAGCTAAAGTGGTTCCCACTTCAAGGCTGTTGTTACAGCATCAATAAGGTGCTGTTTTGTTAGGTGATTGCTATGGTATTGCTAAGCGGTTTACATATTAGTTGCAATAATGTTGCTAGTTGATTATGGTGTTGCTAGCAGGTTGCTATGTGTTGGTGTTGCTAGGTGGTTATGGTATCACAGGTGGTTGACATGGTGTTGCTAAGTGGTTACTAAGTGATTGCTATGATGTTGCTAGGTGGTTGTTTTGGTATCACAGGTGGTTGATACAATGTTGCTAAGTGGTGACTAAGTGATTGCTATGATATTACTAGGTGATTGTTATGGTGTTGCTAGGTGGTTGCTAGGTGGGTTATGGTATCACAGGTGGTTGACATGGTGTTGCTAAGTGGTTACTAAGTGGTTGCTATGATGTTGCTAGGTGGTTGTTTTGGTATCACAGGTGGTTGATACAATGTTGCTAAGTGGTTACTAAGTCATTGCTATGATATTGCTAGGTGATCGTTATGGTGTTGCTAGGTGGTTGCTATGTGTTGGTGTTGCTAGGTGGGTTATGGTATCACAGGTGGTTGACATGGTGTTGCTAATTGGTTACTAAGTGGTTTCTATGATGTTGCTAGGCAGACATTCTTATCCAGAGGGATGTACAACAGTGCTTTGTTTCCATTAAGAGAATCATCTCAGCTAGTACAGACAGGTTAGAGTCCAAGTCCAAAGTTCAGACACTGTTAGAACAAAACCATACCTCTGCTGCTAGAACAGTCAGTGGGAGTTTGTTCCACCACCTGCGTGAGAAGAGTCTTGATGCTAATCTTTCACGTGTCTTGAAGGATTGTGAGTCAAGCCGAGCCATGCTAGAAACTCTTGCCAGAGTTGTTGTTCCCCTTTGGCACCAATGGCCCGTGGGGCACCACTGTTATGCCATTAGAAGATGCCACAACTGACTGGTGTGCTCACTGGCGTACAGCAAACCCTGTCACATGGCATCTGTGACATCCTTGGCCATAATGATGTGATGTGACTGTGTATTTTATATAAACTACACAAATCGTGACCTATTTCAAGCCCTTTTTTTTGACTGAACGTTGATCATTATGACGTACAGCTTTGATCAGATTCAGTTTATTTTAGAATTAAAACAAGCCTTTAAATGTTAAGCATGAAGCAACATCTAAAGAGCTGCAGCGCTCACAGCAGTGAGGTGGAGGAGAAATATTACTGATATAATAAATACAGCAGATATGAGAGTGCTGAGCTGATAACTGCAGCTTCATCAGGAAGGTCACGACCTGAGACAGGAGGACCAGCAGGAAACCGTCCATCAGCACCAGAGGAGGACACAGACAAACAGTCTGAAGACAAAGGAGGTGTGGGTGGTGTCGGCAGTATATGTAAAAACATACTGTGCGAAAGTTTTAGCCCCCCTGATAATATTCAACTGAATTATCCGTATATATACTCTGACTATAGAGGTGCACTGTAGTCCATCTGTTTCTCTGTATACTCTGTTAGCCACCACCACAGAGCAGCTGGATCATTCTCAGTGACACTGATGTGGTGGTGGTGTGTTAGTGAGATGTTAAACACTGTGTCCGCTCACTGTCTTCTATTAGACACGCCTACCTTGTTGGTCCAGCTTGTAGATGTAAAGTCAGAGACAGCAGCTCAGCACAGTGTGTGTTGGTCCTCTGGTCCTGATGCTGTCGGCTGGTCACTGTTTTCACTCCAGTAGTGACACTGAGGTGTTTAAAACATCAACAGCTCTGCTGTGTCACTATTCATACACACACTAACACACCACCACCACATCAGTGTCACTCAGAATGATCCACCTGCTCTGTGGGGCGTCCTGATCATTGAAGAACAGAGTGAACAAAGTATACAGAGAAACAGACAGATTACAGTCTAATGTGTATATACAAGGTGTGTGTGTGTGTGTGTGTGTGTGTGTGTGTGTGTTCAGGCCTGTGTTCTCCGTGTTCTGCTCTGCATTAGAGCTTTAATAAATCAGCCATTACACTCCTCACACATACCGAGCCTGTCTCTGAGTCAGTAATTTTCATGTTTTTCTGTCACAAATACTTTCTGCACTTGTTTATAGAAAGGGCTGCATCCCAATCGCACACTAGTCACTCCCATTCAGAGGCAGCTGCCTAAGTAGGCAACATCTCCTGTCAGCCGTCTTCTTATTTTGATCACATTTCAAGCAGCCTCTTTTGTATCCTTCTCAGAGAAAGCAATCCTGTAATCCTGTTCACCGGCCGAGAGCCGAGACACGTCTCCGGAGATGCTGGAGTGCTCTGCTCTTCTTCACACATGATGACTTCCCACAGCTGCCCGTGAGCTCCGGATCCATGACTCTGAGCTAAAATCCAGCCAAAAGCTGAGCTACGCTACGATTTACACCAGGACTGAGGAGTGTCTCAACAGATCTTCAGATGTAAGTCTTTAAATCTGTTTCTCAATCCAGACACAATGTACCATATTCATGTAAATAAACTCTACAGTAACTTACACTGATGATACATTATGTAGTATATTCACTAGCATCTAGCATCATGCATTACAAGCTAATAAACTATGACCAGATCTGAGGTGATGGAAAAAAAGCGGGGGGATGTATTATCTTCAAATAAATTTTTTTTTTGGTTCTTGAACACAAATGTTATTATTATTTTTAATTATTAATAAATATTGACAAATTATGATTTATAATTTATTAATAAGTATTAGTTACTATTAATAATGTACTAATAATAACTATTAAACATTATTATGAATAATAAAATTATAAAAAATTATATTAATCATTAATAAAATATTAATACATTATTACATATTATTAAAAATAATAAACTGTTAAAAGCATGTAGCATAAAATTGTCACCCAATCCTTTTCAGTCAACTTCACTTCATCTCATTATCACCAATGTTACACTTATGTTTGGACTGTATGGTCAATAGATCTTATTTACACAGAATTATACCACATTTTTGAGTAAAAATTTGCAGAAATTCTGAATTATTTTGATAATAGTTACACTTAGAGGCATGTAAATAGATGGCTTATGACAGACTGGTAGACACAGACACACAGACACACTCAAATTTAAATATTAATGAATTTTAATATGAAATCACTGATATTAAAATATGTCTAGCTGATGTGACACAGGCAGAACAAACGCTCAACACGTTAATAACTTACAGGTGACTCCATGTGAGGGAGTGACAGCGGCGACGGCCAATCACACGTTAGCAAGAAACGGCAGAGCCAATTGATGAGCTTGTGGCAACCTAAAGGGAAACCAGCTTGGATTTCAGCTGGGTCTCCATTTAATATAGTAACATCTCACTCAAGTGAACCAAACGGAATAGGAGGAGGGCGAGACTAGCTTGTGAACGAAACGCTTCTCGAGTACAACAAAATCCTGGACGTTTGTGAAATTCCGCCCGGACACATTTTTTAAGTCTCAAAAAGAGGACATGTCCGGGTAAAAGAGGACGTCTGGTCACCCTAAATAAACACGCATATAATCATCCAAAAAATGTAAATATGTTGAAAAGCTAATTTTTGTTCCTAATTTTATTTCAAAAAGGTAAACTGTCGTATATTTTATATCCATTACACATAAAATGACACATTTTAAGTCTTTTTTTGTTGTAATGTTGATCAGTTTATTTAGAGAGTGAGTAAATGACTATTAGAGTATAAACACTGTGTATCTCTCAGAGCTACAGCTGCTACAGTCCTAATATCATCACTCCTGAACCAGAGACATCATCAGAAGTGTCTTACCTGGACTAAGGAGACACAGAACTGGACTGTTACTCAGTACAAAGTCCTCTTTTCAGACTCAGTTTAGCATTTCATGAGTAAATCAGATCCTAGAGTCTGGAGGAAGAGTGGAGAGACACACAGTCCAAGCTGTCTGAAGTCCAGTGTGAGTCTCTGCAGTCTGTGATGGTTTGAGGTGTCGTGTCATCTGCTGGTGTTGGTCCACTGTGTTTAGTCCAGAGTCAACACGGCCCAGATTTTAGAGCACTTCATGCTTCCATCTGCTGACAAGCTTAATGGAGATGCCCAGCAGCTGCCCACAGTGCCAACACTACTACTGACCATCATAGTACTGTGCCAGTCAACTCATGAGCTCTAAGTCAGACTGATCAACATTTAAAAAGGCTTGAAATGTGTCAGCATGTCTTAGCTGACTGGGGGTAAGACTGGAAACTGGGTAAATATGAGAGTGATGTTCTGGGTAGATTGAGAAGAACAAGAACATACTGTCTGAAGTAGAAGCTTACCAGCAGAATTAATGGGACTTTAAATGAATTCTGGCACCAAACAGCTGGTCCAAAGTAACAGTCCTGCACAGCTGAATGTCATGGTCCATGTTGATATTTCAATTCACAGTGACAGCAGTGAAATTGTAGCATGGCACATAGCGGTCACGTAACGCATTCATTAGATGGTGATGGTCGTTCTGCTTGTTAATATGAAATAGTTACAGGATAGAGTTCATCATTTCTGCTTAAAGTTCCACTGCAGTGATGTTATGAGTCCTTCTCTCAAAGCAACAAGAATGGAGACACTATGTACCAGATGTTTTTTAAGAAAATATAGTTTTATTAATGAATATTTTGTTGATTTCATACTTGATTTTTTTTGGCATGAGTGCACTACTGAGGAATATTCCTTATAAGTGAAGCATACCTAATCATTGATACTAAATTAAATTATAATCTTATTATCTTTTTACTTCTAATACAATAATTCAGCCCAAAAAATCTATCAGCATCATCAGCCAGGATGTTTCTTTACTTCAAAACTGTAGATGCTAATGCTGCTATCGAACAACAGAACTCTAGATCAGCACTTCCTGTTCCAAGATGGCCGACGCAGCATTCAGCTACACAAGTTTTAGTTATTTTTTTAAAGCTCACATAAGTTATACTGTGTCATAAACCACACACACTAGTCTCTAAGATTGTGGATAAGTTTTATAAGAAGTGTTTGTGATGTGTTTTTACAAAATAGGTGACTACTAGATCTAGTGTTTTAATGAGGTCAAGTGTACATGGCAATACAGCAGTGCAGTAAACCATGTAAAGACTGAACCATCAAATGATTATTTGACCTTCTGACCAATTAGGAAAAAAGACATTGTCTGTATACGTTCTGTACCATATTTGATGCATCCAGAATCTGTTGCACACAGCATATTGTTTAAACAAACAAAAACATGCAGAACACAAACGTTTTAACCCCTTATACACTGAGTTTACTTTACATTTTCACTCAAACTTAAAAATCTGTATGTATTCTTTTTCTAGCCACCAGGGGGCGAAAGGCATGTATCTGATTTTATACACCATAAATTTTACAATATATTGAATTTATATTAAGTGTATAATTTGTAGGGCTGCGAATCTTTGGGAATCGAATGAATCGATCCAGAATTGATTCTTGGGTTCACAAATCAATTTTTTTCCCCCAACAAAACCAAAACGAAATACTTTACCGTTGCAATCTCTGCAAATCACGAGTCATGTCAAGCTCTTTCTTACCCGGGCCGGGTTGACAGTAAAATCCAAAGTGTTTCTAAATGGTTGCTTTCAAAAACCGCGGCTTGGCTTGCATGCCTGTACGTAGCCCACACTGCTTACTTGTTTTGCCTAGCACTACGGTGGCTGAGAAGGCACATCCGCAAAAAAAATAGATTTTTTGAAAAGGAGAATTCTAAATCGTTCAATGTGAGAAACGCGATTCGAGCTCGAAGTGATTTTTTTCCTGCACCCCTAATAATTTGTAAACACTAATAAATTATTCAGTTTAATTATGTCATATAATGATCACACTGATGATGAAGAGGTCTTAAAAACTCAGCTATGTATCAAATATGATACACTTGACTTTATAGGGTTAAAGTTTGTGGAGAGGAGGTGTGTGTGTGTGTGTGTGTGTGTGTAGGGCTGCCACAAACGATTGTTTTTATAGTCGACTAATCACCGATTATTTTTACGATTAGTCGACTAATCGGATCATACGTTAATTGAATATAAAACATACAGCTTATTGCACTAGAATGCAGCTGTTATTATATAACCGTCATTAGATTTCAGCTCTATGCTAACTAAAAATAAAAACAATTAAGATCATAGTTCATTAAACCTTTAATGAAATATGCAGCTTGTTGCAACAAACAATTATTTAACTGTTTAGCATAAAGTGTAAACATAGCACTGAAACGTAATGTTAGCATTAGCATTGCTATTCAAACACATGACTGTTATAACGTTACAGAAAACACATGAATGTGTTCTAAGGCTGATGAATCAAATCGTCATAGCTAATGTTAACTTTTACAGCTATAAATATGAGTAAGCAGCAAGTTAACTCTCTGTTTACGCTCTGTTTAGCAGCTAACTAGCAATTTAGCTTACCGAGATAACGGTCCCTCTTCATCATTGTCGCAATCAGGCACAACAGCTTTCTTTTCAGGTGCTCGTGCATCGCAGTTGTGCTGCCGTGGAAGGCAAGTTCTGCACACGTTTCTCTTATATTTTCTTAAAATGATCCCACTCTTTTGAGCTCCGGGTAGCCATGATAGCAGAGCCTGTCTATATATAACGTCCTATGACGTCATCCACAGGCTACCCCGGTTGCCACTACTGTGCATGTGCATCAAGGACAGAAACGGAGACGCAGCAGTTTGGAGAGAAAATGAAAGTAAAAAACAAACAAACGACGCGTCGTCTATTTTAATAGTCGACATAATCGTGACTAGTCGACTAATCATGGCAGCCCTATGTGTGTTTGTGTGTGTGTGTGTGTGTGTGTTGCTGGAGGATTAGAGCTGCTGTCAGAAACAGAAAGGCTGAGGGCCTCACAGGAAATTATCCAAACAAGCAGAAAGCAGGCCACGTTTCAGCCGGACCGGATCAGTCCGGAGGGAAAACCAGAGGTCAGGAGAGGAGGTCTTAATTTTAGCTCATTTTTATCTAAACAGTTCTTAATTTGTCTTTTTGAGCCATTTGTGCATTATGCACAAATACACTGTTCATTCACTGTTGGAGTAACTGTGCAGGGAAGGCTTTCTTCTACATTGTTGTGAGGATTTGATGGCACGCAGCCAGAAGTGTGTTCATGAGTGTGCACCCCAACTCCTCCAAACTCATCCCAAAAGTACTGGATGGAGCAGAGAACACAGTTCCTTAGGCCTAGATGTTTGGCCTGGTTGTGAACTCTGGGGCCACATGTGGCCCAAATACAACCCACTGTGTGAACCCCATTTCTGTTTTGGGCCAAAACGGACCCAAATACGCACAACTGTATCATTCCTGAGTTATGCTTTAATTCAGGTTAAACTCAGGTTGGTACCCAGACCAAGTCATCACTGTCATGTAGGCTTATATAAGTAGTAAATATGACCCAGAACTCATCACTTGTTTGTTGGGCAGTTTTAGCTGTTTTGGTGTCACCCAGAACTTCTTGATAGTTTATAGACTTTACTGCAGCTTTGGTTCACGCAAAGCATCACACACGAGAGAGAAAGTGGAAGCGAGAATGTCTGAACCACATTTGTGTTATATTACTGTAAAGATATTAATCAAAACGAGAAACGGGCATTTGTAGAGTACATGACTCAATACCACCCTTAGGAGGCACCAGTGCTGGCATATGCATTAAAAAAGTGAAAAAGTTTTGCTAGAAAATCATTAATTACATTGTTAATAAGTAATGGACTAATTACAAGGCTTTCGACACTATCTGAACATGGTCCAGTTAGCATCTTTAGCTGTAATGTTGTTGAGCAGCCATAAACAACTGTTAACTCATATTTCTTGTAGAATAATCCATATGTGACTATTTTTGATATTATATTGTGTACATATTACCATTAATTCACCAAACTGGATCAATTAACAACAACAATTAACAACAAAGGAACCATTTATCAAGAAATTGGGTTCTAGCAGAACCAGGATGAAGATTGTCAGCGTGATCCAGAGAGAGAAATGGATTAGTTACTTTTTTTTCTCTCCTTCTGAGCGCAGAACAGGTATTTGGGGAATGTTAGCTAGCATGCTACATGGTAGGTTTGTGGTTTGTAGCTCTGTTAAGTGCTTGATCTCAGCCCTCAATGATACTTGGTGTGTCATTGGTGCGTTTTGGGTTTTTATGTTATTACTGGAACTCTGTAAAGCTGCTTTGTGACATCAGATGTATCCATCCATCCATTATCACACCCGCTTAATCCTTATCAGGGTCGCGGTTAGTCCCCTACCCCCTCACTGGGCACAGGGTAGGGCATTACACTATTCAGCTAAGCTCAGGACAGGGCGCCAGTTCATCGCTGGGTGCACACACACACACACACACACACACACACACATAGACATGCAGACAATTTAGAGTACCCAATTCACCTGACCTCCATGTTTGTGGACTGTGACACTCTAACACACCACCACCACGTCAGTGTCACTGAGAATGATCCACCTGCTCTGTGGGGGGTCCTGATCATTGAAGAACAGATGGACTACAGTCTGTAACTGTAGAACTACAAAGTGCACCTGTATGGAGCTCAGATGCCCAGTTGAGTGTATTTGTGTGGCATCTAAGTTGGTACATTTCTCTTCACATCACACCACTCACAGCGACGTTGTTTACAGAATGATGACAAATCAGAGAGCTCCTTTAATGTGAGCTCGGGCCAATAAGACGAGGGTTTATGCAGCAAAATGAGAAGCAGGACTTAATCTGAGATGCATTCATACATGTGTGTTATTGTTATGTGCTGTATGTAAACATGCCACGTTCGGGCACGTTGCTGATGATGATTGGTGAACGTCTACGTCCATTAAAGCCTATTCTGTGGTTTCCTCTGTAAGCCAGCGTTTTCGCTAAACCAAATCTACGCTGTTTATGGGCCGATGCTGTTTATTAGAGATGCTCTCAGGCCCCACGAAGCTCCGTGAACCTCGTCGTGTAAAGAGACTTTAGGAGCATGCCATGTGCATCAGAGGGTAACGCAGGGGAACACAAACAGACCAGCGGTTATCACAACAATCAGACTAAACAAACAAACAATCTGCTGAGCGCTGACGCTGGGGGAGGGGGTGATGGGGGTGATGGGGGCTTTGAAGTGGACGTTATCACACGTCTGTATCACTGCAGGTCCATCTCCACGGTTCTGTTCAGTGATATTTTGGCTGCAGGATCCCTCCCAGCATTCCATGCGTACCCCATCAGCAAGCAGTGCTTGGCCCCCTGACATTGCTTTGGTTAGCTCTAGAGCTACAAGGCTAATGTAGCTAATGTAACCAGCAGTGAACATACACAGACTACTGAGCAGCAGTTTTTTCAGTCCGTCAGTGCTCAAAATAGTCAGAAATGAAGGAGATTAAATCAATATATTGTAGAAAGAGAGAGAGAGAGACGGGTGGGGGGGAAGCACTTTTCTTGAACTGGTGCCGTTCGGGCTTATGAGAACCTTGGTGCTTTGTAGTGAACCAGCCCGCGTTTCCACTAGTTTTAGTAGAACTGAGGATACGTCACGATGTACGTCATCAACACAGCGGAATTATAAAGAAAGATGACGGAGCGCATCGACTACTTATGAGCATTTGTGCTCTTGGTACAAATGTTTGTTTCACTTCAGTCAAATCTAGAGCCGGTACATTCCCTCATCCAGCTCCACTGCGTGATAGCTCCTTTTTAGAATCTCTGTAGTCCTTTTTTAGCTTCTTTAGCTTCTTTTCTCAAGCTTCTCCACCAGCTCGCTGTAGAGTTTCTCCTTTCTAATACTCCCCTCAAGTCTCTCCTGAAACTCCGGAGAACACAGATAACAAAAACTGAGTTTCTTCAGTGGACCACTGTATGCTACGAGTCGCCATCTTCTTGCGTTGAGTGCGCAGGCGCGTTTGGTTTGCACTGAAAAACCAAGTATTTTTTGGTTCTCGCTGTGAACGTTCGGGGCGCTATTTTTGTTGGTGGAAATGTGCCGAACGGTTCAAAATTAGGTCCGTGAACCAGAACAGTGCCGGTTCCGTGTTGGTGGAAAATTGCTAAGAGAGAGTGTGAGAGACAGAGGGGGGGGCACAGAGAGAGA
>BRDA01055985.1:0-17847 GCA_036984385.1 Crenuchus spilurus | reverse complement strand
AGTGACCTTGTGCCCACAACTCCTTACAGCAGCATCAACAATGGCTACGGAGAACATGGTCCACTCAGACTCAATGTCCCCCACCTCCCTCGGAATATATATATAATGTTACATAGACCTTGCCCACTATATGACCTGATTTAGACTCTAAAGACTCGTATAGTGCTCTCCATAAGAATAATAATAACTGATTACATGATTGGTCCTTTGCTCCATTCTTTTTCAGCTATTCCAGATGAAAGAGAAGCCAGACAGGAAGTCTCCCACCTTAGTAAGTCAGTGATGTAAAAAGATCAGAAGAAAACACAAATGAGATTTTAGCTTCTTACTGCTTTATATTTCTCCTGAGAAAAAGTATTCTCAAGGCTCTCACCTATGTCTCCTTTTCAGTTCTCATTCCTTTGAGTTTTCAGTTTACAGGCTGTAAATGACTGTTATATTGTTTGTGTGTATAATGAACACAGGAGCAAATAATAAAAAAAAAATGTCTGGGATCATCATTAATGTATAGCAGGTTATGGTGGTTATGGTGTTCATAACAGGATGGTGCAGCTCAGTATTCCTTGGTGCAAATTATGACAAACAAGAAATTAATTTAGACATAACTTGTGCAAAATCGCTACTCAAAACTGTTCTGAAGGGAGCTCACAAACCCAATAACTTCAGAAAATAACATTTTAAAACAACCAATATGCAGAGGTTTGAACATGTGTATGTTGTAGTTTTGGTTAGATTTATTGTTAGACAGCTTTTGGCTCTTAACCAGTCATGTTTGTTGTTCCTTGAGTCTTCAGAACAGTTTTGAGTGGCGGTTTTACACTCAAGAACTCAATTATTCTATTAACATGTATATAAAGTACAGTACACTTCTGCAGCTTTACTAGTCAAGTGTAATGGTTTTCAGATTTGGATATTTTGGGTCGAGATTTAATACTATTTGTGAAAAAACCTTTTAATTGCACTCTAATTATATAAACTACAGAAAAATATTGCAAAATAACATGTCCTTTTAAAAAGCATAACTTTATAAAACAGTGAAACAGAGCTGTAAACAAAACAATGATTAGGATACATCCAGCTGCCTACTTCTGATTAGTAATGATTACTTTAAGAGTACTTGTGCATGTGTACATATGCGTGCAAGTCACAGATAAAGTAGGTCAGCTGGGAATTGAATTTTGGCTTTCTTGTGGTGTCCTTATTGTTGATGTAACTCATTCTCTTTATTTGTCTGTTTTATAAACCCAGGAAGACAAATCCCATCTGAATGATTCTGAATGCAACAGAAACTGGTAAACAGATTAAAATTGTTCTCAACTGATCTGTATTGAAACAATGTCAACAACACAAAAGCTAGTCTTTTCTAAAGTGTTTGTAATGAATAGTTTGAGCAAGTTTCTTGATTCATGTGAAAAGCTTTGAATAATCTACCACCAAAAATAGGCCAAAGCAGTGCTTTTCCATTCATAATTTGAGCAAATTCAATTAAAGTCTACTTTTCATCAAAGTAATAATTCACCCAGAAATCACAAATATATATTATTTCATTGTTGTCTAGAGGCACTTGTTTAAGCCTTTACTTACCCTGTCAAATATAAAGGTAGAGCACAGGTACATTGTTATCCCTCAAATCACAATATAAATGTACCTTTAAAGGTACAACATAGTTCTTAAAGTCCAATTGTGTATCTTAGTACATTACATTTTCAGAAGAAAGGAGCAGATTTGTACCTTTAACTACAATTTCATTACAACACAATCTGATAAAATTACAGTTTGATCTCTAAAGTTACTGAAGACAAACCCATGAGGGTTAAACATCAGTGACATATAACATTCTGTCCCAGTAAGAGTCCATAATTATTATTATTATTATCATCATCATCAGTCCATTCAGTTGGACATGAGTTTTTATTTACTGTTTTTATTTTTTTAATTCTAAACTATACACTTTTTTCTTATATCAGAAAGTCTGTGAGATCTGGATGAAGTTTCAGTGGGTTGAGAGAAGTTTAATTGCTGCATTTGAACAGAAAAGGCCAATTATAGCCTAAAGAAGCAAAATTTGAACTCTAAACATGTCTCTGCTGGAAGTGGAAAATTGTGCAATTCTGATTTTGAATGAAACATACATACATACATACTACTACTACTACTATTGTTGTTGTTGTTAATAACTATTATTATTTATATTCAGAAAAAGTTAGGCTTGATTATTTCACTCTGAATATGCTACTTGATATAAATAACAGATTTCATCAGAGCTCACAGGCTGTTGAGAAAGTCAAGCAGAATGTCTGAAAAGAAATTAAATAAAGACGCATGAATTAAATGGTATTATGTTAGATTACTACCGTAGCCCGGGACCTCTGAAACAAGAGTTCATGATGGGAAATGCCCACTGTGTGAATGAGCATGGAAGTACATATATACGGAACCACTCCCAAATACACCAGTCTTGGATCATGATCTTCCCCAGTGAATTGTGAGAGATCTAACTCCTGACTCAATGATTACACTAGTAATCTAACATTATCTTTCATCATTTGTTAGGTATCTCATTATGGGAAAGATGTAGCCAACTCCAGTACTGCATGCTTTCTGAACTGGTCTGAAATGAAAGAAGAAGCACTAAGATATTACATGCAGGAAGGAGCTCACACTGAGTGCAGTATGAGTCAGAGGTGGCTCCATAATGTCCGGCTGATAAAATCTGAGAAATGCTGTGTCATCATATGCTGTGATGACCAGCCTGCTGCAGCATGTTTCCTCTACGAACCCCATTATAACAAGCCCAAAATGTAACCATTCTTCTGATGCATTTAAAGGGTTGTAAGGTCATGGGGGTGTAAGCTGAACTAATAGCTTCCACTATAAGTTCTACACTTTCCAGTGACTTGAAAGGCAGCTGAGAAAGCATGTCTAGAACTATGCATAGGTAGGATTTGTGCATGTATCTCAGCTGAAACAGTAAACAAATGAATATTTGCCCACACATTGTAGAAACCCACATGCCATGCCAAAATAGCAACCAAATACACTTTAACAGTGAAGATGGCTGTGCCTTGATCTAATATATCTTGAAAGAATCTGAGTACATCTAGTACTGAGCATGAAATGACCTGTTTATGCTCACACCAGGACTCAAAATACGCCTAATAATCAACTTCAATTCAGTTCAGTTGAAAACAGCAAACCTAACCTTTAAAATTGCTTTTAGCAAGTAAAACAGCAAGTAAACTTTGTGGAAACTGTATAGAGCCTGACACAACAATCAGAAACAGTTAAAGAATAGATGTTTCTGGAGGGAATATATTCTAACCCAGATAGCATACAAATGTGGGCCACTTCTAGATGAGAAATGGCACTGCTGGCCCACTGTCAGCATGGCAAACTGCATATAAGCCAAATGTGGCCCTTATATTGAAAATACACATTTGGCTCACATGTACCATAACAGATGTGGTCCACTTCTGGCAGAGATATGGCAGTGCCACATACATATGATCCATCAATGGCCCACATATAAAAACAAATATTTGGCCCACATGTTCTAAAACAGATATGTCCACTTCTGGCAGCAATATGGCAGTAGTACCTACATTTGGCTGATATGTGGCCCTAATCTGGTGTATACATGGCCCACATCTTGCAACTGGGAGCGGTCCACCAAGTGCTGTCAATCCTTATGGCAAGTGGTCCAAATGAAATAGGGGATAAGGTCCAGATGTAGGCCAGAATATTTTTGCTATCTGGGAATAATCATAAATTATTTTTGAGGGGAGCAAAGTCTTTCTACCATCCTTTCCCACAAACTTTGAATGTATACCATCACTGTCAGATCAAATACTCACATCTCTAAAATGTCAACACTAAGAGATGGAAAGCAGATTCTTATTCTTTATCTTTTATAATTAATCATTAGGAGTCTTGAGCTGTTTGGGTCATTTTTAATACTTTGGATTTTGCTTTTATATCTATACCTTTAACATGTTTGCCATGAAAATATTTGGCATTAATTTCCAGCACAACCTCACCTATATTATGTGACAAATATTTTTCACTTTGACATGCTGTATAAACAAAACAAATCACATAAAACGCTTCCTTTACTAGACTATAAAACAAAAACATGCTCAATTAAGCATTTCAAAGATAAAAAATGTTAACCCATGTAGTAAATGTGAACATATAATAGTAAAATGTAAGATAGGATGAGGCTATATTTACAACAAACAGCAGCAGTGGTGTAACATTTAATGCCCATGTGGTGGTAGCATTGGCAGATCTTGTTGCTTTGAGTAGCTTCCTCACATGCATCTCAAACCTCCCACCTCACACCACGTACAGAGGTGAATTTTACATAAACTTTTAAATATTATCTTTTTATTTACTTGGTCTATCAACATTAAGCAAAATTAGGAGTTTCAAACACTTTTGGCAGACATTAATGTCAATGTTCAGTGTGACTCGTGTTTTTATGCTTTGATGACTTTTTGTGAATGACTAGTTGAGCTTCAATTAGGGACCTCTTCTTTATAAACTCGACACAGTCAATGTTAAATCCAAGCAAATAGCCTTCAGAAGGGTGACCTTCTAGAGTGACCTTCTATTGCAGTAGATTTCCTTTTCCTTCTTAATTAACTGTGCAATTCAACAGTTTAGTTGTTTTATTCAGATCTACTCTGATGAAAGTGTTTGTGTCCTAAATAGGATGCACTGAAAATATATGGAGGTAATTTAAACTTGTAAGTTTGACTGACATATTGCCATAATGCTTTTGAGGTCTGCTAACTTTTCTAAAGGATATTTTCTTAGGAGGATAACTTTAGTAGAGTAAAGAAAATGTTTTATACTTCAATATCATTCTTGTTTAACACTTGAAACAAGTTCAGAATAAATCGAACATACTGACAGTAAATTTTTCACTGATGTAAAATGCTGAGTGAAAAAATTCCAAAGATGCCTCAGTTTATGCAGACGCCCATCTTCTTCAAATGCAGGGCTAACAGGAATTGACTTGCATAATTTATCCCCAGTGTAATGATGATGGCTTAAATTCTGACGTCTTTCTTCTGCAGACGAGCAATTAGAACAGCTCCTCTGATAATTGGCTCAGTACCTCTGCTTCCATACACTCCACTGTGCATATTCCCAATACTACAAGTCTACTACCAGAGCAGCATCCGTTTTAAGAAAAGAACACTTTATTACAGTTACTCATGAATAACATTCAACATGGGCTTTCAATGTTCATCTTCAGGCACATCTTCAAGGCTCATCTGCTTTTAAGTCACTGAGATGAAGGGATATTTTCTATTTTTATATCCTGATATGCCTGGTTTGAAATCCCAGACATCACAGTCCAGCACGTTTGAAAACATATGCTCATATTGGATCTTTAATATGCAGCAAAGAATGACTAAATGAATGTAATAAAGAGTTGGAAGCTTGGAGAGATTGGCCAAGTCCTAGAAAAAGAAGCAAACTGCCTGTGTAGTATAAGATTATGAATGTAGAAACATTACAGCAACTACAGTACAAGCCCTCTGACTGGAATGAGGCACTATTTCAGGACAGAACAAATGAGGAAATGCCAGTACATAGTATTGAATGATTGACTGGTAGCAGGATTCCAGGCTACATTGTTTGTGCATTCTGCAAAATGCAAATGTGCAGATTGTGTATGTGTGGAAATGTGCAAATACTGCAAAGAGTGGGAGAGTTTACTGTGATGTGCAGTGGTGTGTGGTTCTTAAGAGTCAGATGTGTGTTAAGGAGTCTGAGGAATGAAACTGTTGGAAAGTCTAGTGGCGTGGGTCTAAAGGCTGCAATATCTTCTTCCAGCATGAAGAGACCACGTGATGGGTCTTTCACAATGCTGAGAGCTTTCTGGATGCAATGTTTTTTGTAAATGCCCATGAGGGATGGGAGAGAGACCCCAATGATCTTCTCAGCCATCCTCACTGTATGCTTGGAGAGCTTTGCGGACAGAAGCAGAGCAATACCCAAACCAGACAGTGAGACAGATGCTCAGGATGGATTCTATGGTTCCTCTGTAGAAGGTGGTGAGGATGGGGGGTGGTGGCAGGTGAGCTTTCTTTAGTCTTCTCAGAAAGTAGAGATGCTGTTGGATTTCATTTCTTATGGAGCTGGCGTTCATGGACAATTTTGGTCCTAGCCCGTTTGGCGCCCTGGACAAACAACCCCTCCGGCGCCCCACTTCCTCCCCTCAACCAACAGTTTGTGAGTAAACCCACCAACTCCAACATCCAGCATCCAACCCCCCACCCCCATGGATGAACATTGGCCAGCTCTAAGCAATGCAGTGGTCACAAGGCCACTTCACAGAAACTCTGGGGGGGTGGAGCAAGTTGCCCTTGTGCTGCCCTGATGTAATGCCGCCTTGGGCACCCATATCAGAAACTGCCACTGCTCATGGACTAGGTGAGGTTCTCCTCCAGCTGAACACCATTGATTTTGGTGCTCTTGAAAATCTCTATGGGGGAGCCATTCATGTTCATGTGGTCTCTTTTTGATCTAATAAAGTCAATCTCCTTAGTTTTGTCAACATTCAGAGACGTGTTTTTGACTTTGCACCAGTCTGTTAGTCATTTCACATCTCTGTAGGCTCACTCATGGTTTGCACTGATAAGACCCACCACAGTTGTGTCATCTGCGAACTAGATGAGGTGATTTGAGTTGTGCATTGCTGCACAATCATGAGTCATACACGTGATACCTACAGGTACCTAGAGCAAATGCAGATCAGTTGGAATATATCACAATGAATTTCACCTGTACACCATGTTCTAACAAGCACTTTAAATCAGCATTAGGTCTGCCTTTCCCATTTGTGCTGATGTCTCTACCCTAAAATGTCTGATTCAGTCCCAAATGGACTTCAAAATGAGCTAATCATGCACACTTGGTTTCAACATAGTGTTCTACCAAAGGTTTTTATAGGTGAAGGCTTATTTTTTTGAAAAGCATCATCACTCTCAAATGACACATTAACACTGAAATTAACATAAAATGTTTTTTAGCAAGTTCTATGACAACACAGATTGTTTTAAGAATTTAAGATTATTATGGTTAAAGACTACTACTAGTGATATTAGTAATATATTAGAAATCCTTCTGTAATATTTTTCAGAACAGAGTTTAGAATGAAGACTTAGTGATTTTATATATTAAAGTCTGAGATTGTTTGGCTCTGAATGTGGAGAAATGCTGATTTTGATGTCAAAATTGACATTTTTTTATTCTAGTTAGAATCCATAGGAAACAAATTTAACATTCATATATGTGATATTTTAGAGTTAAATTATTCCTTAATTTTGTAAAATACATTAAAAGTGAGTAGAAGTAAGTTGATAAAATATGCTGTTATAAACATAATTCTGTTGAATTATTATTAGAATACATGTTACTGATGTATTAAACTCATTATCTGGTGAAAGTGTTCAATGCCATGAGCAAGTAGATGACATTTTTAAGCATTATATCTAAAAACAAGCAGCATTACTGGTAAGACCTTATTCTGATAGCAGTTTTTTGATGCTTCACTGCTGCTCACCTTGCATTTAACTTACATGATATTAATTATGTTTTAGAGCCACCTTTAGTGATAGTTACCCCAAACTGACCAAATTTCATCATCATATTCACAATTGTTTGGGTAAAGAATCAAACAGGACACTCTATATTAATGGTGTTTAAAGTAATTACATGGCAGATAACAGGAAGATTATTACAGACTTTACAACTAAAAGCAGTGCTGCATTTAACCATTCAGTAATGTACGTCATGACATTTGGAACATGCAGTGTAATTAGGTCAATGACATGGACTGAGAGAATTTCCGGCTATCAAATGTTTCATTACATCTCACTTCTAAAAGACTGTCAGACTGTACACTCACTTTAGTGTGAGCTTGACCTCTATCTAAGCTAGTTTTGAGTGGACTGATGATAGAGTTGGAAAATTACCAAGAGAGTTACAATGATTTCCTTTATGGTTGTCAATATCAGTTATATTAAAATGTAGTAATCACATCAGCCCAGCACATCACTGGGGTTCAACTCCCAAACCTCCTGGACTTATACACCAGACACTGAGGAAGAACAGGAGGATTCTAAAGGACTCCACCCACCCAAGCCACAGTCTGTTCTCTCAGCTGCCGAGAGGCAGGAGGTACAAAAGTATAAAGTCCACAACCAGCGAGTTTCGAGACAGCTTGTTTCCCCAGGCCATCAAGCTACTGATCATCATGTTCTCTATGAACAATCCAGACAACATCCCCACTCCCAACATAGACTCACTGAACTTTATGTCCAGCACATCCACACCTGCGCACACAGACTGACACCAGTACATCCTCCCATCCTGTACCGTCATCCTGTATATATAAAAATGTGTACATCTGTATATAAAATTACTTCTAATTATAACTAAAAATAATAATAATTATTAATATATAAATTATTATATAATTAATATAATATAATATTTTTAGACTGTTATATGCAGAACTAAGCACAGTCCAACCTCTATGCAGCCATTTCTTCACTCTATTTAAATCATCCAAGACAATTGCACACTCTCCTTGCCCCAGAGTGTTAAGCAGCCATATCAGCTACATCACCTGTTAGCAGATGGGGGTAAGATGCCTTGCTCAAGGGCATGTTATCTATAGATATTCTAGTCTAGCGGATGGAACCGAAAACTTCTGGGTTCACTTTTGTAATCTTTGGACCACAGCTGGCCCCCAAGACATAAGACAAGACATACATTTCAGTTTTGGATGTTTTACTGTATTTTTGTGTTATTATATATTTCAGTCAGGGGTGCGTTTCCCAAAACGTTCTTAACGCTAAGTACTTCGTAACCTCGTACTTATGAACATTCTTAAATTTACGAGTGTTTCCCGAAAGCCTTTGTAACCCACGTCGTACTTAAATCACGTTCGTAAATCTATGAGTGGTCTGACCCTCTCGTAACTGGCCAAGTTGTTCTTAACTTGAAGTTCACGTGCAGTTCTGTCTGAAAAATTAAAGAGGCCGCTGATCATTCTTTGAAAAATGCAACTCGGCACACGTGTATTAAACTAGAATTCATGAACATTTACATTTTCTTTTGAAAGCGTAATTGCGTCACGTAAATTAGAGCCAGCGTCCTTAGGTCAATACTGTGCATACATTTACTTATTAAGTTGAAATTATTGTTTTCACGAAAAAAAAAAACTAAGATTGCTTAAAGTACAATATATTATTTATTGATATACACATATAAATTACATAAATGCAGTGGGTTTTTTTTCCAGTGTAACAGTCGTAGTAGTAAATTAATATATTTGTGTTTATTTAGGATTTGCCTATTTATAGGTAGGCTTGGCATGCGATGAACAGCAACTGCAAGTGAATTTTAAAATTTCTTTTGCATGTATGTAGTGTAAATACTTTTTTGATGTTTAGTTTTATAATTATTGTTTACAAAACGATACGTTTGTGACTTAATAATGAAGAAATGTATGTAAATCAGTGGTTCAGTTTTCGACTGAGCCTAGGCCGAGCCTATTTGACGCAGACACGAGGGCAGAGTCAACTAAGTGCTACTTAGGGACTCGTTCATAAGTTTGGAAGATAAGAAGGCTTTTCGGAAACAGTCGGAAAAGTCGCGTTCTTAAAGATACGTCGTTCTTAAAGTTGTTCGTAAATCTCTAAGTTCAATCGCTTTTGGGAAACACACCCCAGTTCTGATAGGCAACAATGACTGTTAAAATAATCTGGTCATTTATATCTTCTTGTGGGATGCAGAAGCTTTTGCGAATGGCTTTGTTAAATTTGTTATGCACCACTGTTAAGATCATTTTTTAATATGTGTTATAATGTGTTATAACTGTTAAACTGCTAAAAATTCATTACTGAGTCATCAATAAAGTAGAAATGAACTTTGTAATGACCCCATATCAGTTGGCTTAAACCACAAAGTTGTTGGCTTAGCCTTTGACTGAAAACATTAGGAGTCCTCTGATTTCTCATGAAATGCTGCTATCGTACAGTAAACAAACACAGACACATAACCAATTTTCAGATGTAGAAGTGCTTTGACTGACTCTGGATGCTGGTCAGTTTGCTCCAGTCTAGATTTTCAGGTTGTAGATAATTGTGATGGGAAAGATGCATGCGTCATAGCAGACAGCTCTAATTCACATGCCTGCCAGACACACTTAACAGTTGTAATTTAGATATTTTTCACTGGAAGTGACAACCACAACATTGTATCACCATCGCTTTGTAGCTGAGAATTTCAATAGAAATGATCTTCTGAAAAAATCCGTGGATCTTGTTTAAATTTCAGCAGCAGCTCACTGTAAAAATGATTTGTTGACTCAAATTAACTTAGTCAAGGCATCTTTTTGCTTTGATTAAGTTCAGTCAAAAATATTTTTTACAGTGCACATATTAATGACATTTTATATATTTTTTCACCACTGCTTGACCAATTATATAAACCTGCCCTTCATGTCGGGATCATCATCACCATAATGATGATGAACATGTAGTGTGTAGTGTAATGTCAGACTGAGCTGGCTGAGTAATCACTAATATATAAACATACCAGCCTTACGTACAGCTCGTCTTGTTCAAATGTCCTTGGTGAAACATTTTACAGCCTCTCATTTATGTCTGTGTACTGTAGATGCCTGAGGGGAGGGGCTTGATAGGCTCACATGGAACAGCCTTTATACCGGAGAAGGGGAACTGAAGGCCAGAGTCCATCACAGGTGCTGACTTGTTCTTTCTCTGTCCTGACATAACAACTAAAACTAACTGATGAACTGCTGAGATGAGTTAGGTGTGTCTAAGTAGGAAATTCACCAAACCTGGTCCTCAAGGTCTGGAGGTATTCATTTATAACTTGCTTAAGACAGCAGCACTGGTTTTCTGATCAGAGTGGGACTAACATAGTAGTAGTTTTAGTACTAATTAAAAGTAGCTTTAACAGTGTTACATAAAGCATACATATTAGTATAACTGGATATGTGTGCCGAGCAATGAACCAGAGGCGCAAATAGGCAGCAGTACAAAATAGATGAATATGATATACCAAAAATGTATTTAAAGACATGAAAAATAAATATAACAGAATAAATGTAGTGCATTACTACCCATGTCTGGAGTCTATGTCTGCAGTTCAGGACTAGATTAGTTTGCTGTCTGCACTTAAGTAATTAGGCTGGGCTTGCTCTACTGCTGTTCCTCAGCTAATTTGTCACTATGTTCCCTGACCTAGGTATGTGCTTAAATGCACCTGCTCATGGTTCAAGCTTACAGATGAGGCTTACAATGTGAATCATTTGCTAAGAATTGCTCACTGTTTTTGAGAAATCTTGACAGGAACATCATAGCAAAGTTCATCATACATGTTTTGTTATTGTGACAGTTATGTCATGACTTTTCCTTTTTTATTTTTCAAAATATTTACTTACTGCATCCTAAGGATCCAGTCTCACATATTTAAACATTTTTAAATGGTAATTAACTGTATTTTGTACCTCCATTGATATGAAAATGGTCTTTAGGTTTTCTTTTTGAAAATCTCCAATCAATTTTTCAATTTTTGAAAACTCACTTTCAGAGTTTTTTTTTGAAGGAGCAAAAACACAACTTTTTAAAAATGATAAAAGAACTTGCACATGCTTGTTACTGTTTAATTTACTGAACCTGCAGAACAAAACAAAGCTGTGCTTTGTATTTTGGGTGTTATAACATGGTTATAACTGAATTTAATATTATCTTTCTGTTATTGCATAATGCAGCACTATTTTGTGCTCTCTTCATTTTAGTTAGAAATTTAGAAATACTAGAAAAACTTACCTCTCATCTCAAGACTGTACTGGCATTTGATGTTATCCTTTAGTTATAGAAGTATGTAATAACAGTCTCATCCTGACTGCAGCTTTTGGCCATTTAAGGGGGTAAAAAAAGATCACAGTTATGGTCACACAAAGTCATGAGTTCTCAAATGAGTATTGCTCTAAAAGGTCCTCAAAACTTTATAAAAATGTTCATTACACTGTTGTGGTAGTAAAGTAGTCCATCAGCAATTACTAACTGTAATGAGATTAGTTATTACTTCGTGGTCAAACAAAATCTCAAAACCCCAAGAACGATGCTAAATAGAATGTACAAGGCAACATTATCTTAGAAAATTACAATAAACATGAATTTAAAAGGCAAGTCAGCTTTGCTCTAATAAAAAATGTCAAGTTCACAGAGATATTCCTTACTGAAACTTTTCATTTATTTAGGTGAGGTTAATCTCTCTCTTTGTCTCAGGATGGGAGTTTATATCCATCAATATGAAATGAGCAAAATTACATATTTCAGCTGAATCATGTGTGCACAAATTAAATACAAGAACAGACAAGAATAATATGTTCAACGTGTTTTAAATGTACTGTGTAGTATATTTCTCACACTGACATATGAGTAAATCTAGTTAAGTCAGTAACTTTAATGTGATTACTGCATTACAATACCTTGTTACAAGAAAATGACACATTACTTTGCACCACGTTACCCCACAAACATTATTGCAGGAACTGTTCATATAGAAATATTTAAGAATTAACCATCTGTGCCCTGCTTTTTCTTGACTTAACAGGTGTTGACGAATCACCCCATTATTCATTAGGACTCTGCAGACCCACTTAGTCACTGTTGACACCTGAATCCTTGAAATAAGTGTTAAGAGAAAAATATATTTTCTTAAAGTAGGTCAGTGTGCTGAAAAGCCTGCACTGTTTGAGAAGGACCACCATTGTCATTGCAGGTGTTTCAGGTGGTCAGCACCAGTTTAAAGTGTTTTTTGGATGGACGTGGACTTCACAAAAGACATTTTGAGATTTTTTTTCTCTGTTTTTGTATTAAAGCTTCAAACAACTCTATAGTACATACAATAACAGCCAATCACAAAAAGCAGGAAAGTGTTCAAACATTATATATATCATATATGAATGGCAGGATAATTCTGTCTCTTAAATTAAAAGAGCACTGATCATCAAATCAGACACCTGCAATGAGTCATCCAGTAATAGTTGCAGGTGTGCCATTCAAAGGTCCAAAAACAACATTGAGAGGCACTGGTTGAAATACGGCAAAAACATATTGACGTCAGCTTCTTGTTTCAAAGGGAAAAAATCTGAAATGTCATCTTTTTTACGATGTCTTTATAAGGACATAGTTACATCGGTTACATCTGGGTCATCTTTGTCATTTAGGTTTGTTTTGTTTTTTTAATGGTGCCTGGCTGAGTTATGTAACTCCATGAATCACTGCACTGCTTTTTAACCTTATTTGTGTTTTGATATCCCTACTGTGTAAAATTGGGCAGAAAAAAAAAAAGTTTCCAGGTGTGTACCCTTTTCCACCTTCTTTCACACTTTTTATTCCAGCTGAATGAGGAGGTAAAATAGGTCAAAAATGGATGAATGGTAAAGCATTCGACAGTTACATTAGAAGTCAGAACACCTCACAGGGGCTCCGCTGTAGGATAATTTCCGTTTGGCCTAGATTTTGGTGGTCGAGCAGGCGCATTTAGTATGTCGAGCAAACATATTGCTTCTTGAAGGTGTCTGCAACTAGGACATACACTCACTACTTTACTAACATTCTTTAATTCACGGCTGAAACTACAGCAAATACAGTTGTACTATAAAGATGTAGAAATTGGTGAATTCAAAAATTAAATACCAAATTTGTTATAGTGTTCAAGTAGTACATCAGGCATTATAAAATGCAAATACCGTAAATGTTCCCAGACTATAAATGATAGTGTGTTTTATAGACTAGAGATGTATTTGAAAGGTTATCATACCTCTTCCTGATTACGATTTGGTTAGAATAACATATATTTATATCATATTGATGAAAGCAATTCTGCTTGATAGAGATGGAGGAGTGGTGTTGTCTCTTTTTTAGTTGAGGATGGCATCCCCTTGCATCCCCATCCAATGAAGTCCTGTTCTAATGACAAAGAAAGAGTGATTCTATCAGAGAAAGAACACTCAGTAACTTTTAAATTAAACTACATTAAGAGAAGGCATTTCAGACTTCTTCCATAGCCAAAGTACTAACAGGCTTTCTAACCTAATTCCACATCACAGTCTTGGGTGCAGGTGCAGCTTAAGGCTGTAACAGCTGTGGAAGAATGACCTTTTTGGAGAATGCAATCCAAATAATGAATGTCTTTCTTGGACTATTAATCTCTGGAGCACAAGCAGAGGATAAATAAGCACAGACTTCTTTGTACAGACCAGAAGACAAAGGACTGCTGTAGGGCTTTTCTAGCACATTCTCCTCAATGTGTTTGGTAGCCAATCAACTTTTTCAGCCAATTAACCATTTGTTAGGACTCTCTCCATCACTTGTAATGTCCCTGACTGTAAGAGGGTGCAGACTCTCACAGGTCTCCTCCGATGCATGTGAAGCCAAGCCACCACCTCTCTTTGAACTGCTGCCTATACATCACCGCTGGGCAGCCAATGTGCTTGGAGGAAAGCTCAGGATCCTCAGTTCTGATAGATCGCCTGGCAGATGCCTGAGCCAGCTGACATTACTTAGTAATGATGGGGAGAGAGTGCTACCTTACCCGCCTGGAGACAGCATGGCCAATTTTTGTTCTCTTTGGCCCCAATTGCTGATAGCAAGCAGGGATTTGGGATCTGTGATTTGAATCCCCAGATCATAGTGACAGCACCTTAGTTTGCTGAGCCACTCGGGCTTCTTTTCATGGTCATCTTAAAGTGATGGTTAACTCATATGTTCACATTTTCCACTTACTTGAGAAGTGGTTGATCAGCCGAGACCATATTGAGAGTCCAGATTTTGTGTCTTTAGTTTAGAGCTGGAGCTAAAATAAACACTACAACTCAGTAGTCACCTAAAATATATTTAAACATTTCTCTGAACTTTAAATGACATCCATATATTAACTAAGATCTCACAGACTAGTTGAAGTGCTTTAGGACACAATATGACGAGTATGTTGAGCACTGCAAACATATGCTTTCTTGAAAGTTTCTGCACTGCTAACATTAAAACCACTCACAGACAACATTGTTTAATAACAATGTCACACGTCAAGGTCTGGGATGTTTTAGATTGTAAGTGAACACTCAATTCCCATAGATGATGTGTTGACTTGAGAAACTTAGATAAGGGTCAAATAGTTATGGTCAAGTGACGTGAGAAGCTCCCAGTCAACAGGTGTCAGTATGTGCAGTGGCCTTCAAATTTCCTAGACCTCAATCCAGCTGAGCATCTTTGGCAACATAATGACTCCATTTCACAACTTATAGGACTTACAGGAAGAATCTGCTGTTAATATCTTGACACCACATACAATAACGTATCTCCAGACTTTTTGTAAACACCACACCTTGGTGGGTGAGATTTGTTTAGATATTAGGAAATTGGTTTTTAAGTTGTGGCACCTGTTTATTAACAAATTGGCCTCAAATCAGTTCTAAACTATGGAGGCAAAATTTGAACTCCAAACATGTTGTGGTTCAACTGCATCACAGTTCAAAAATGCAGATAAAAATGCTAATAATGAAAATGCTAAATGTTATAAACAACACTCAATTATAGCCCTGTGGCAAGACATGTTGGTTTAAATGTCAGTGTATCTTATTTAATTGCTTCAAATTTTAACAAAAGAAGAACTGCTGTTGTGTACATACTACCTCACCTTACTCAAATAAGCATTAGCTTAGTTAGCTAGCTAGCCAGTCTTCCTATTCGGTTTTCTTTGTAAACATTAGCTAGCCATGGGAGCTTGTTAGACAAGTCAAAGTTTAATTAAGCATGTAATTAATGACTATTGATGGTATATACACACAATCAAATAATCTGATTATGTAATTCTTAAAAGAAAGAAAATGTAACTATATTAGTTCACATATTATTATTATTATAGCTCTTTATCAAAACTGGACATACTATACCCATTACAAGCTCTACTGTCAGAGACTGCAACTAAAATAATCACGGTGAAGGAAAGTGTTCCTGCTTCCCAGCAGTGATGCCCTAATTATGTCTGACGTGAGTGCCATTTGTGGTTGCTAGGCTTAGGCTAAGTACTGTGTCACCTTTCTCTTTACAGTAGCTTTACCTCTTATATTTCTCCACAGATACACCCACATCCCAACAAACTGTGTCCCAAACATAGATCAGCCAACAAATGACCCAGTAAATGAAAGAGATAGGTTGCTGATTGTTACAGTGTTGTGTCACATTTTAACCATGTTCTGTATGGTTGATTTTGCCCTTGTTCACACATTGCTACCAACACCACTGGCTAAGTATATGCATTCAGCTTTTAACCATAGTAATGGGAAAGGAACTCAAGTGGAACTAATTATATAACAACAGATATACAAAGACAATTAGGTTCCTTTGCTCAGCTGTAGTGATTTTGATCAATTGGGAATAAATTAATCAGCTCTTGTATGGAATCTAATTTGTAAGATGCTCTCAAGGATTTTTCCCTAATCAAAAATTAATTAGAAAATAATTTGAATACATATCCAAAAATTTATTAAAATACATATCTAATTTTAAATGGTTTTACGATGGTGCATAATGAATGGAATGAGGAATTAAAAACCCTTTTCATGCTGAGGCTTAGGTAAAGCAAATATTGTCATATGTACATGCACGTGTGTATTATTTTTTTTGTTTATTCCATATGCACAACACTGGTTGGGGTGTGAAAAGTTTTAACAGTACATAGTTCTGTTTATTGTTATTGTCCCTGTCATATTAAAATAATATATTTATTATTATTATTATTATTATTATTATTATTTTCTACATCAGTTGAACATGGTAATGGATTGACCAATGAAAATGCCCCATAAAATATCCTGCTACAAAATCTTTTTACATTAACAGAATGAAAAATGCTTCATGTAAATGAATGAAGAACTTCTTGATATTTTCAAAAGTCTTTGTTCCAATAACAGCCTGTGCTGTCATAAAAAAGATTTACACTAGATGTTTGAAACATTGTGAAGATTTGGTCAGATACTGATAGTGGATGATGAGTGCTATGTCACAAACTCCACTTCCATTCATTCTAAAGGTACTGAAATGAGCTCCAGTACTCAGCTCACTCTACTGCAGGGGTCTTTAAACCCTTCTGGCTGACATTGGTCATGATGACCTTAGGCTGATGTGCAGCTGCTCCACAGTGCTTTTCTATGGAGATAAAAGCTGTGTGTATGTGAATGGCTGTGACAGTAATAGGTGCACCTTAACATTCTTAACAAATTCTACGAATTTTCTTGACATTTTCAGTACCAGTCAAACATGTGGACACACCTTCCCATTCAATGTTTTTATTTTTTTTATTTTTCATACATTGTAGATTATTTTTGAAGTCAACCCAAAACATGTTTTAGATTTTACTTCAAAGTAGACACACAACTGATGTCTCAAACA
The DNA here is from genome assembly GCA_036984385.1 of Crenuchus spilurus. Lineage (NCBI taxonomy): Eukaryota > Metazoa > Chordata > Actinopteri > Characiformes > Crenuchidae > Crenuchus > Crenuchus spilurus. The sequence continues at coordinate 334 of BRDA01055985.1, read as the reverse complement.
CATTAAGAGGCAAGAAATGCAGGTAATGAGCTCTTGACAAGACACAGCTGTTAACTGAAAGTCATTCCAGGTGACTACCTCATAAAGCTGACTGAGAAAATGCCAAGAAAGCTGCATCTAAACAAGAGGTGCCTACTTTAATATTGTAAAATATAAACATATTCTGGTGTGTTTAACACTGTTTTGTTTACTAAATAATTATATATGTGTTTCTTCATAGTTTGGATGACTTTAGTATTAATCTACAAACCGGATTCCAAAAAAATTGGGACACTAAACAAATTGTGAATAAAAACTGAATGCAATGATGTGGAGATGGCAAATGTCAATATTT
>BRDA01055984.1:0-17632 GCA_036984385.1 Crenuchus spilurus | reverse complement strand
ACTCAGATTAAACTTTTGATCTGTCATCTATGTTCTATTATGAATAAAATATTGACATTTGCCATCTCCACATCATTGCATTCAGGTTTTATTCATAATTTGTTTAGTGTCCCAACTTTTTTGGAATCCGGTTTGTACACTATATATATATATATATATTGAAGTGGCAGTGCATTTGCATGTTGAGTAAAAATAGGGTAGAGAACAGACTATATCTGTACCGAGTACAATTTATCCACTGCTGAGCTCAAGAACTGTTTGTTCTTCAACTTTGTATGAGAACATCTGTCATTACTCCCATGTTGTGCAGATGTCTTGAAGACCTCCATGGAATTAGTGGTGTCCTTTAATCCAGAAACAAGGGAGTGAAGGCAGTATAAATGATGTTTTTTTTCTAACACAAATATGAATTTGATATTTTGCAGGAGAATTAATGAAAGATTTTTCATCCCTGGACTAAAGTCATGAAACACAAATCACTTACTGCTTTAATTGTCAAATAAGTCTGTAAGACTTTAGTTAAGACTGCTGACTGCTCAATACTGGGTCAAAATTGAGTTGCTGAGTCCAAAAGAGAGCAAGAATTAGTCAATATTGTGTCCAAAGGAGAGTGAGAATGAGTCAAGATTGAGTTCAAAAGAGAGTGAGAATGAGTCGAGGCTGAGTCCAAAGGAGAGTGAGAACGAGCAGAGGCTGAGTCTAAAGGAGAATGAGAACAAGTTAAGGCTGAGTCCAAATGAAAATGAGAACGAGTCAAGGCTGAAGACCCTTCTAGCTTCTACAATATACAAATGAATTTTCATTCAGGGCAACCAAAGCCTGAATATAACAACTGATCATTTACCTAATTGGCTAACTCAAATACACATGATTTGGGTTTGATTTTCTTGTGTGAGTCACAGAATAGTGACTGTTAAAAATCATTGAAGGTGCTTAAGTATTACTGCCCTGGGTGGCGCTTGTATGAATGTGTGAGACCCACAAACTGTAAAATTTGCCCTGTGAATGGCTAAGGGCACAATAACATCTCTTTCCTGACATTTCTTTGTGCTGAAGTCTGTAAAAATGCTTTGAAAGACTTGAGTGGCTCATGTGTATGGACTCATTCACACATATGTAGCTTGTTGCCCAAAGTCTGAGTCTTAAGGTTAAGAAAAAAAATGTCTTTTATGTTTTTAGACATGAACGTATGGAGGGAAAGGAAAAAAACAATGTAAAAGACCATTTGTAATAGGAACCGTTTCTTTGAATGGTTCTTTAAAGATCCTGCTTCAGTCAATAAGATGAGATTCAAATGAAAGTGAAAATCTAGGCCAAGAACCCTTTCATTTCCCCATTTTCTCCATTTTCACTTTTTTGCACCTTTTGAAAGTGTGAGATGGATGTCACATTGCTTGAAAGTTTCATGATCAATGGACCAAAAGAAGAAATGCTCTGAAATGTCTTGGAACAAAACATTTTTACATTGACTTCAATTAAAAGTTGTGAAAATGATGGCGGAGTAGAGAAGAAGCTAGTTCGAGATCTGAGCCTTAAGGTTACGGAAAAAAGGAAACATCTTTTATGGGTTTAGACACGAACACGCGAAGGGAAAAAACACATTTTGGTCAAAATGTTCCCATGTTCCAAAAACTCCTTTCTGTAAAAGTCCCCCCATGGTCTGTTCTACTTTACCAGGTTTCAAATTGTAAGCCAAGGGCAAAGTTCTATCCTACATCAGTCTACTTGTTCTCTGGAGAAAGACAAAACATTTGGCATGCATCTATCGTTCTGTCGGCCGGAGCTTTTTTGGCAGGACCCCTGCTGGGTGCTGAGTTGTGTGGTCCTTGATGAGTAAGTTTGAGGAACAGAGATTTTATAGGCCAAGCAGAGTGAGTCTATGAGAGAGAATGTCACAGGGCTCTTTCTGTGTCAGAGATATTACTGATATCTATCAATGATACACAGTGAGGTACAGACACTGGCCACTTCATTAGGTACACATACCTTGTATCTACACTCATTGTCCATTTAGCTCCACTGAGCATACAGATGCACTTAGGAGTATTTTCAGTATACTGATGCTTCTGTTTGAGTCCTCAACCCACTATTATCAATAAAGTTTTGCATTTTTGAACAGATCATCAGGGTTTATGTGTATTCTGGCATGTCGCATAAGAAAGAGAATTAAGATCTCCTTAACATCTCAGTAGTTTCTCTTATCCAACAGAGAGATCAGATGGAAACACAAACGAGACATCAACTTTAGTCTCCTACTATTTAATCTGAAACAAATGACCTCAGTAATTTCTCGTCTCCTGTTGAGATGCTTATTGAGATCTCAGTAAAGTCTCACAAGATATTTCTCTTAAGACATTTGAGGATAAACTTTATTAAGTTTCCTGAGCCATCTTAGAGCAGCATGTTGGGAGAAAAGTACTGGGACACCAGCTCATTCATCGTTTCTCCCAAAATGAAGGGTATTAAAAAGGGTTGATCCTGCTTTGGTTGGAGTATCTGTTTGTAATGTCCAGTGAAGGCTTTCTACAAGACTTTGGAGCACTGCATTAAGGATTTCATTGCATTCTTTGGTAAGAGCGTGAAGTCGGGATGTTGGATAATCACAGCACCTCATCCCCAACTGATGTCAAAAATATTGGACCATCATTCCTGAGAACACATTTCCACTGCTCCATAGCTCAATGATGAGGGGCTTTATACCCCTCTAGCCCATGCCTGGCATTAGACACAGTGACAGCAGGTTCAGTGCCCAGATAGCATATGGATGTGGGCCACTTCTGGCCTACTGTTGGCAACGGCAAATTGCGCCAAATGTGGCCCTTATATTTAAAATACACATTTGGCCCACATGTACCATAACAGATGCGGTCCACTTCTGGCAGTGATATGGCAGTGCCAACTCCATATGAGCCATCAGTGGCCCACATATTAAAAAATCTATTTGGCCTACATGTTCTAAAACAGATGTGGTCCACTTCTGGCAGAGATATATCAGTTTTACCTACATTTGGCTGATATGTGGCCCTAATCTGACATATATGTGGCCCACATCTTGCAACCGGGAGCGGTCCGCCCAAGTGCCATCAATCCATGTTATAAGTGGGCCAAATGAAATGATGAGGGCCAGATGTGGGCCAGAATAATTTTGCTATCTGGGGGTTTTCTGCTCCAGAGAGTCCTATTTTATTGGCAGTTCTTCTCTATCAGGACTAGACAAGCTGTGTGTGTACATCTGCACATCTGTATCAGCAATGGGTGCAACTTAAAGTAGCTGAATGCATTCATTTGGAGCATTTGCACTCATAGTGTCTTTGTGATGCTCATCGTCGATGTGTCTTCACTGCAAACCTTTTTTGATTTATTTCTGATATATGTCCATGTATTTTTGGTGTGGGACTGGCCAGCTCCCAATCCTAAAAGCTCACATGAGAAAATGTTTGCTGTGAAGTTACTGACACTAAGAGGACATGATCAAAGAGCTGAAGATGGAAACAAGGCCAGAGCCACATTTCTTGCTGTCTGACCTCTTGATGTTTGGCCTCACACACATGCAGATTCTCTTACACGTGTGTTTTACTGCCTAATAAACTCAGCGTCCAGGAATTGATGTTGTCAGCCAAATAAGGCCATTTTTACAACCATCCATGCTTTTTTTCTTGGTAGATGGTTTCAAACCTTCGTTCACTACTTTTATGGAGCCATTGGGGCTTTAAAACTAAGCTCTTCCTTAAGGGTGAAGCAGGCATCTTTTTTTCATGCTGTACCCACTGATTGGTCTGCCTGGTGCTTGCCATGTACAATTACATCCACTGTGTGCACAAGGCTGCAGACTTTAAGGCTGTTTGTGATTACACCTCCTGCTGAAGATCAGGCAGTGGGCTAATTCAGACAAACACTCTGAGCCCCTTAAGGCAAACACACGTCTAACTACAGCACATCACAAGAGCATGTTTCGATTCAAATTGTCACCTTTTGGTGATGTAAGGTTCGACATGAGGCCTTTTAAGCAGGCTTTTTGAGTCATCTTAAGCTTGGTGGTATTTGAGAAGCGTTATTTTGGCCATGTTGGATCCCAGCTAACAATTTTAGTTTAGTGGAACGTTTTCTGAATGTTACAAATGTTACAAATTTGGTTCTTAGAATGTTCAAACCCATTTTGAAATATGATGTTCAAGTGTCACCAAAACAACAAACAATAAGTAAACAACTTATTTAGAAGTGAACATGTTTTGCCAAGCCAATTGACCCACACATTCATTGACTCTCCTTATCACTTGTAATGTCTCTGACTCTAGGAGGGTGCAGACTAACACAGGCCTCCTCCAATGCATGTGAAGTCAAGCTCCATTTCTTTTACCACTGCTGCTGATACATCACTGCTAGGCAGCCAACACACCCAGAGGAAAGCTCAGGATCCCCAGTTCTGATGGATCACATGGCAAGCACCTGAGCCAGCCAACATTACTTAGTAGTGCTGGGGAGAGAGTGTCATCTTACCTGCACAGAGAGAACACAGCCAATGTTCTCTCGGGCCCCAGCTGCCAATGGCAAGCAGCATGATCAGGATTTGAACTTGCAATCCTCAGATCATAGTGATGGTGCCTTAGTCCACTGAGCCACTTGGGGCCCCACTAACAGCTTATAAGTATTTGATCAGAGCAGGATGGCTCTCTAAGTCTGGTTCGTCCCAAGGTTTCTTCCTCCAGCTCTGCAGGAGTCTTTCCACTGTTCTCGTTGGCTCACTAGAGCTCTGGTGTTTTGTTATTACGAAGTCTGTGAAGTTAATAATAAAGGTAGTATAGTTAATATGCATCCATGCCTGCATTTAGGGCCTGCAACACATTCCAAAAAAAGTTAGGACGGTAAAGCATTTAGCACTTTGTAAAGATGTTTTGGCACTGAAGATGCTCACTGATGAAGTGGCTTCAGATTTGGAGATATAGAATTAAAACACTAAAACAGCTGTAGAAGACATCTTTCCTGATGTTTTTGTTCCTGAAATGTTGCTTAGAATTTAAATGGAGATTTCTGAAGAAAACTTTGTGAGACCACAAGGAGACTTTGAGATACTTTTGGCACAAAAAAGTAATAATAGTCAAAATGAAGAAGACTCAGTCTGAGTACTAAACTCATGTGGAGACACATGAGATCACCTAGACCTTGTTCTTAGAAGGAATATCTGAGCAGCAGGAGACTTAAGCTATAGTTTTCTTTGTTTCCATCAGATATCTTTGTCTATGAGAAACTAATGACATATTTTGGTTTCTCAATCATGTTGGGTATAATGGCAAAAAGCCATAAAAATGTCTGTATATGTTTACTTACACAAGAAACAAATATATGATGACTTTAACTTCTGCAAAACCATAATTAGTGTAGTATAGGTCTTCGTCAGCTCCACCTTCTTCTACATCATCTAAAGCTAAAGCTACATGCTTTGTCATTTCAGTGCAGAAGAAGCAAACTTTGGACACCAAACATGTCTTGGCTGATGGGTTACACTTGGGACAGAGGATTGTGTTTTTGCTGGACGTAAGGACTAACAGCTTCTCCAACAGCAATGTAGCTAGAACTTGTTAATTCACATAATCGTTCATTGGATTTGCACAATTTCTTTATTATATTTACTACCTCTCATTGGCCTCCAGTACCTGAACAATAAAAAGCTCTCTGTCCTGAAAGAGACTCTTTCACATGGCTCTAAAAAGCCCCTCCAAACAAGCAATTTGATGACCCCAATGTAACCCGTGAGGTAAGCATTGTTACCAGAGGTATGTGAATTGAAATAAAACGCCTCATTTTAGTGATTCTACTAAAGTGCTTTCGTGGCTGAAAGTGATACAGTGTCTCAAATCACAGCGATATGAGTGTCTCTTGGTTACCATCACTGTTTTGGCTGTTGCTAGTGCTGACCTGTCTCATGATAGTCCTCTAGCTATGCATGGCTGGAAACAACAGGACATTTAGGGCCACTGCTTTTTTATTTTTCACTTTTTTTCAGCACCTGACATTCACTAAATGTTCTGTCCCATGTTATATTTAATTTTTTATGGTTGTGTTTTTAAAAAGAGACGTTATCTCTCACTCAGACTCAGGCGCCTGGGAAGAATTGCAATGTGGCTCTCCCTGGAGGTTCAGATGAGGTCTCTCTTTCTCTATCTTGAACAGTCTTTCCCAGGCCCTTTGTGATTTACTGAAAGGGCAATAACAGCTATATTTCCCTCCTCTTGTTTCCTGCCCATGGTGCTCATCAGAAACTACTCTGAAACTGTCCTGCCAAAAGCTGTTTACATCTTTAATATAGAAGAGAATTTTGACATGCAATCAAGGTTCTGAGTTTGCTCCTAACATTTTCTAGTTTTAGTTCATCTCTTATCACAAAACATACACACTATGTCTTTTTAACACTCTAAACTACACTATACCATGCCTTGAACTGCTAGGAAATGACCAGAATTGGTTTTATACTTACTTAACCTTCTGGAGTCTGAGATTATTTCAGACACTCTGATGTAGTCTTACATGGATTGACTTTTTACAAATTACACACATCTAAAATTATTTAGACACAGGCTTTTGTTCAGCACAAACTCAGCAACAACAGTGTCAAAACAGTAAGTGTCATAAATCTATATTTTGATTAAATCAGCTCTAAACTTAGACTTTCCAAAAGACTATTTTCAGATGTGCTGATATATTGTGAAAAAACACTCTAAACATTTCTAGCTCAGAACTGAATAAACAGAGGTGTTGGCTACACACTGCTCATTACAGCTTTTAGAAATTGTATGTGGTTTTATTTCTAAAGCTTAATAAAAGTGAGTTGATGTATTTGACTCATTCAGTAGTTCTTAAATTGAATATTTATGAAATAGGTGTGAACACTCAGGTGAGAGCTCTTTTGTTTGATGGGACATCTTTGCACATTCCACGGCTGCTATTCTACCAATACTATTTCCGGAATTGCAATGCCATTATCATATGAATGACAGATCACATCATTTTGTCGGGAAAAATGTGCAGCTGTCTCTCTCACTCTGTGTATTTAAGCTCCTCTCACAATAATCTAAAATATATTTTTATTCAAGCTATATATATTTAAAAAGTATACCCTTTAAAACTTCTGTTTTCTTTTGTTTCTGGGGTAAAATATTATAATAATATTCCACCGGTGGGAGAACCATCTCCAGAGAGTTAACTACTACTAATAATATATACAGCCATTGTCCATTTCTGTCCATTTCCATTTTCTCCTTTCACCCTGTTCTTCAATGGTCAGGACCCCAACAGAGTAGATATTATTTGTGGTGGATCATTCTCAACATTACAATGACACTGAAGTGGCCACTCTGTTAGACACTCCTACCCTGTTGGTCCACCTTGTAAAGAGACAGTAGCTCATCTGTTGCTGCACAGTTTGTGTTGGTCCTCCAGACCTTCACTGGTGGTCACAGGATGCTGTTGGCTGGTTGTTGCACTATTTTCTCTCCAGTTTAAACACTTCAGCAGAGCTGTTGTACAGACTCATCCCAGAACACACACTAGCACACCACCACCACATCAGCGTCACTGCAGTGTGAAGAATGATCCACCACCCAAATGATACCTGCTTTGTGGTGGTGTGACTGGTCTGTACAAAGCTCTGACCTCAGCCCTATCAAACTTTTGGGATGAACTAGCATAAAGATTGTGACCCAGGCTCTCTCATCCAACATCATTGTCTGACCTCACAAATACAGTTCAGAAACAAAATTCCCACAACTCAAAATCTGGTAGAAAGCTTTGCCACAAGACTGAAGCAACTCCATATCCTATTGCTGTCATAAAAGCTCCTGTCAGTGTTATGTGTAGGTGTTTCAATACCTTCGTCCATATAATATATATGCAGATGAGCCAAAACATTATGACCACTCACAAAGAATACTGATTTCCTCTAAACCACATGTGTCAAAATCCAGTCCTGGAGGGCCGGATTCCTGCAGAGTTTTGTGAACTTCCTGATCAAACACACCTGATTCAGCTCAGCAGGTAATGAGCAGGTTTAATTGTAGAGTCAGACCAGAGAAATCACCAAACTCTGCGGGAATCCGGCCCTCTAGGACTGGACTCTGACACCCCTGCTCTAAACAGTGGTGTCAAGGTCTGAGATATATTGGATGTGGGAGAGATGGGCAAGCATGAAGTCTTTGACAAGAGCGAAATTTTTAAATTTCTGGAATGGTAAGGCTTGTATGGTGCAGATACTCAGCATTGGTATCTACTGATCATCTGTGGCCTCTGTGGCATGTGCTGGAGTTGCTCCAAGTTCAACTTAAATGTGCTACTAACATCTTGGTGCCAAATACCACAGTATACCTACAGAGAGTCCATGCCTTGGCAGAAGAAAAGCATCTGAAGCATATTAGCATAGTAATCATAATGGTTTGGCTCACTGTATATAGTCAATTGATCAAATGATATATGCACTGCACTCAAATGTTATTATATTGTCTGACTTAGTGTTGGGTTGGTTCTGCTATTTGTCTTGGTTACTTGGTGAATGGCAGGTATTGTACAACCCCTCAGCGGACGTCCCGTTCACAGTTCAGTGACTTGTCATAACAATGACGTGTACAGGATAAAAAGAAACAAAAATATGCTGGAGATTACACCACTGGATGCCCACAACTGAATGAGTGAAGAGCCATACTGCCTACATGTCTGTATGTGCAGGTTAAGAAAAAGATCATTTGTCTGTTCTGTAACAGGAGCTCCAGCAATGGAGGCCTGATTTCCTAAAGGATTGCGCAGAGTTGTCAGCTCTTTAAGATGACGGATTACCATCAAAACACTACCTGCAGTCACATTTCAAAAGCTCTGTGATCTCCAAAGCAGCCTGGCTTCTTTGTGTTGTTTGTATTTCGGTCTTGTCTTTTTTTGTGTGCCAATTTTTATCCCCTTCCTAATGTAGTAGTAGCCAAATAGCCCATCCCATTCGTTAGGACTCTCCCCATCACTTTTGCTGTTTTGCAATGTCCCTGGCTCTAGGAGTCAAGCACAAGCCTCCTATGTTGCATTTGATGCAGCCACCACCACTTTTCAAACTACTGCTGATACACTGTCAATGGGGAGCCAATGCGTTCTGAGGGAAGCGCAGAATTCCCAGCTCTGAATGGACCAATCAGTGATGCCTGAGTCAGCAGACATTGCAGTGTGAAAGTGATAGTGAGAGAGAGCGCCATCTACCCACACAGAGAGAGCACAGCCAATTTTTGCTCCAATGGGCCCCGGCTGTTGATGGCAAACAGCATGAGCGGGATTCAAACTCATGATCCTCTGGCCATAGTGTCAGCGTCTTAGCCTGCTGAGCCACTCGGGGCCTGTATTTCACTCTTGTTTTTTTCAGACCTCCAAATGCAGAAGTCCAGTGTAGAAAATTATAATAATCAGGTCCTGCATCCAGTAGACAGTCTACTGAGATTTCTGTTCTTGTGTGAGAATCAAATGAGGCCAGCTGTAGCTAAATGTAGTGGTGAGTCTTCTTTGTTTATTTTTTTGGACTAGCATCCACTCAACTCAACTTGAGATTTAATTTCAGAGGACTTGGTGATAGCTTCTCAAGAGACATTCTTAGCCAAAGTATCTGAAGTCATCATGATAGCAAATTGCTCTCATGTCTGAGCTTTCACTTACAGCCCAGAGGCTGTATTTTACTGCTCAGATGTACCTCTTTGATGATTGAAATGACCTAAAATTCCTTTGGAGAAATAGACCAAAAGGGACATGGGATATTTCTGGCCCAGGAAGAACATTATAACAGTAATTTAGAACATCAAAACTGGGAAGGTGCTTAGTCTTGAATGAGAAATGGTGGAGATCATGTTGAGATTCCTGTCATTAGTAAACATGAGTGTATTATTGTTAATATGTTATTGTCGTCAAATCTCAGTGCGAGATTATAGAGATGTCTTCTAAACCTCAAGAAGAGACTAGTTTACCGAGGCCTTTTCCTCAGTAGAAATATCTGAGCAGCAAGAGCCCAAAGCTAAAGTCTCTTTTGGGTTTCCATCAGATCTTATGGTTGGCAAGGAGAAACTATTAACTTAAAGTGATAGTGCACACTTATTGACAAATGTACTTGCACACACAGATAAATTTGACTTTCACATTTAACCTATTTGTGCATTGAAACATACACACTTGTGAACACAAATACACACACACAATAAGTGTCAGTGCATGGCATGAGTTGGGGGTTAGATACCTTTCTCAAGGACACTTTATCCATGTCTATGTTTATGAACTGGTGACTTGGTGCCAAGCCTGATTTTCATTGAGGGGGCAGCCACGGACTCGAGGTTAGGGACCTAGCCTTGTGACTGGAAGTACATGCCTCTTGTCAGTTCAGGAGATCAAACTGGAGATCAAACTGTTCACAAGGTGTGACAGGACACAACTCCTGTTAGTTAGGGTGATGGAAATCACCAGTTTGATCCACCAAACAGACAGAGTTGTGTCTGGCCTTTGGGTGACTTGGCAACCTCAGACGACTTCCATGTTCTATTGTTTAGGAATGAGAACTGGTGACTCAGTCCCAAGCCCAGTTCTCATTGAAGGGGCAGCTGTGGGCTCGAGGTTAAGGTACCAGCCTTGTGACCAGAAAGCTGAGGGTTGCCATTTCTATCCCCTGAACTGACAGGAGTTGTGTCTGGCTTGAACTGTCAATTTGGGGGAACAAACTGGTGAACTTCCAGTCACAAAATGTCAATTTGGAGGATAAAACTTGTGTACTTTCAGTCACAAGGGCAGTTCCCTAACCTCGCTGCTCCCTCAATAAGAACCAGGCCTGGGACAGAGTCACCAGTTCACACCCCTGAATAATAGAATATGGAAGTGTTTTTGGGGCAGCCATGGTCTGGTGATTAGGGATCTGGTCTTGTGACCGGAAGGTTGCTGGTTCAATCCCTGGGCAGGTCATGACTGAAGTGCCCTTCAACAAGGCACCTAACCGCCAACTGTAAGTCACTCTGTATATGCCTCAAGTGTAAATGTAGATGCAATTGAAGTGCCCTTGAGTGAGCTACTGGTGAACTGATCTCAATTTTTCCCAATTTTTGTCATAAAATAGTTGATATCATGCAAACTTTATCAATGATGTTGTACTACACTGCTTCATGATCTTCCTTTTTGTTCTTGAAGTCATGATGTCATTATCTCCCATTTGTCAGCTATCTCAGACCAGTCTTATTAAGATCCAGATAGTTGTGATGTGTCTTACAAGGAGATGAACTTTAGTTACGTCATCATAAGCTTCAAGTGGAACTAATCATAAAGAAAACCATTTAGTGATTCTGTCATATCCTCCCATCTTGAATGTTGTCCTCAGCATCTGGCTTACATCAGTGAATTAGTCAACGATTCAGAGATGAATTATTATATGTTTGTTCATAACACTTAGTAGACTCGGCCAGTTTTTTTATGACAAAGTTAAATAAAGATGACAAAGCTTGTAAAAAAGTCCTGAGTGGTTTCTTATTTGGATGCTTTCTTTATTGAGCGGTAAGGATTTGTCGCTATCACTTGCCTTATAGTCTTAGCAGAATAGTATGACCACCTACCTAATAGTGAGAATATCCACTCTTGGCTCAGAGAACACTACCAAAGATGTTGTGGTGTAGACTGTGTTAGGTCTCCGAAGGCAGGTATCCGAAGGCAGCAGAGCACTTTCTTCTACTCTTAGAAGTTGTCATTCCTTTCTGACATGGGGCACCACTGTTAAGCCATTGTGAGGCACTCAATTTATGAGACGTCCATTGTTGGTAGACTTTCTCTACAGTGACTCTGGAACATGGAATAAATAGATTCTTTGTCTGCTTTGCCTTTACACTTTGCCACAACTGACTAATGTGCTCACTTATTAAACTCATGTAAACTCTGTCACATGGCATCCAAGTTCATTCCAAGCCAGGGGTCATAATATTGTGATATGACTGTCTTTAAAAATGAAATAGTAAGGCAGTAGTGGGGTTGAGGTTAAGGAACCAGCCTTGTGACCAGAAGGTCATCAATTTGATCCCCTGAACTGACGAGACATGACCCTGACCATGGTGGCACCTAAAACCCATTCCATGGATGTCCTCACTGCCTCCTATTGTGTGTGTTCACCATCGCGTGTGTATATAACCAATAGAAAGCCAGAGTTTTGAAGGAATGCCTGAAAGTGGGTGTGACAATGTAAAACATGCATGTTGTAGAGTTTACAAATTTAATTCAGTGGACTTCTACAGAGTTTAGGTAAAACCTTAGAAAACATTTAGCAAAGCTCTTGAGATACTCTTGAGCTTATGTAGTGTGTTAGATTAGTGCTGGAGGAAAAAAGTACTGAAGTTGGGCATTTTTGTCCTGGTGGCGTGTTTGTCAGTGCACCACAATATGTTCTACATTAGCGGTTTGTGATTGGCTTCCTGAAAAATGGGTAGTCAGTTAACTTCCCTGCAGAGGCAGTTAATCTCTGCCCATAATCTAATCCAGATCGACAGGAGTAGCGTTACTATCATCATTGTGATGCTTGAGAACTTGTTCTCATCTGTTTCAAAAATGTTGTTCTTGCTTGTTTTTGAGAGAACGAGGAGACCAGATGAGGTGATCTATGAAATCTTGAGCTCTTTTCAGTTAGTAAAATAAACTTTTATTGTTATAGCCATACACTGTTGGACTGTTCGTGATCATAGTGTTCCATGATAAAGTCATAAAAAGTCATAGTTTGGAAATGGTTATGAATCTCACAAGTGCTTAATTTTATTGAACATGTTTTCAGCAACTTAAAAGCCAGAAACGGAACTATTATTACTGAAAAAGCATGTGTTGTCCTCCATCAGCAGCCCAGAGGACAGAAAAATCAGGACGTGGTCTCCTTAACATCTCCGTAATTGTGACACTGAGGTGTTCTCAGGTTTGATGTTGTCTTTTTGTTTTCAAAGTAGATGAGGTCTCCATTGTTCATAAGGAAATTTAGGATTTCCATGAAGTCTTCTCAAGTCTTGCTTCATTTAAGCAATAAAACGTTTCCTTTCAGAGAGAAGCCCAGACATGGCAGGTCCTGCATAGCCAGTGTCAAACCACAACACACAAGTCCTATTCATTAGTGGCAAGTTGTTGTCATACTACTTAGAGCCATTTATCTTATGAACCTTCTGGTAAATCGCTGGCATTAAGGAAACCCATCGAGCCATTGTATAAACATGATTGGGCTCCTTGTTTGTTTGCAACCTCTCCAAACGTCTTAATGTGTTGAGCTGTTGTGGGGTCATAAACAAGCTCAGTCAAATTAGTGTCTGGACTGTGTTAAGATAGAACACCATGTTGTTTTCTGTCACCTGACCCTTGTTGCTGTTCCATGTGGCGGAGGCCCTACAGAAGATAAACGATGTTAGCTGTTCAGCCAAAGACGTGATGACTATACTTTCGTGCTGGACTTGGCGTTTGCACTGGGTTGAGATTGCATAACTGAATTAACTTTGTCTGACATTTATCCCACAAAATGAAGGCCATTTTTATTTTTCATGTTATTCAATGCCACCAATACCAGTGCGAGGCATCTGGGTGCCCCAAGCACAAATTCTTTGTGTGCTTCTATCCTGCCTCGCTCCCACATGCAAGTCTCCGCTGTGCAACTCTCTCTGCCGTTCAAAGTCCATTGCGCATGAGAAAAAAGGATTTTTGCTCAAATCTTATTATCGGTCCGTAGGGGACGTAGGCGCTTCCCAAATGAGGGAGCGCGTAGTCAGTGTATGCAGAGACCGGGCCCTGAGTGCAACGTTACGACAGGTTAACAGGTGTTCAAGAGAAATGTATAGACTGGAACCTTGGTTCTGTTGTGTGTTGTGTAAGGCCCTTCGTTGATGATGCATTCTTAGTTCTGATCAGAACTGGTGCAAATGTTAGTGGGTTCAATGGATAGCGCCAAGGCTCTATGATTCCTGAACAGAACCCTTTCAAGAACCAGAGTTTATTTGGTCTGGTGGTCAGGAGATGGACTTTACATTATGTTAGGTGAGCTTATTTGTTGTATACTGTTATAAAAGGTAATGATCAGATATATCACCAAGTACAACCTACAACACTTTTGTGTTTTGGTGTAATCTTAGGCACCAGCACCTTTTTGATGGAAAAGAACATCTACTGGCAATCAAACCTTGGGGTCTGGAATCCCCCCACCTTCTCTTAGGCTGCAGCAGGATTCCCAAAAGAGAATCAACTATTTTCCTGTTTTGATGGCCGTTCCGTTGCCAAGCCACGAGAACGCTAGGGAGTGCCGCAGGGAGAGGAGTGTAGTGACATCACACCATAGAGTGATTGGAAAAAAGAGCACTGACTGTGTGAGAAAGCCCGCCAAGCACGACTGATCTGGGTTTAATGGTGTCGAGCGCTGACAGGCTCCATCGGGACACAAACATGACGTGATGACTGACTTAGGACATTCTTGATGGAGTGAGCAGACCTCAGTGCCAGTAAAGACCTCAATGTTCAAACTTTATTTACATTAGTTTTACAGCTTTGTTGATGCTTGCAGTGCTATGTGAAACATTAGAATAATTTGATTACTAAGCTTGCGCCTGATGAGCAGTTGGTATTAATAACATCTGTGAAAAGTTTGTCATTGGTAGTCTGCTGAAATTCCTGGACTTTCAATTCATACCACTTTTGTGTTTGTAAGTACATGGGGAGGCATTTTATTATAATGTGAATGTATTGAAAAATTACTGTCTTGTTGAGTTTTATAATTGCTTGGCAATTAAATAAATGCTAGAAGGTTGGTGGAAACTTGGCTTTGTTAATACAGAATACTGTACAAGTCCTGTGTAAATGTAATTAGTAGTCTAATTAACTATGTAATTAAATATGTAATGGCATAATTGTTGTAATATGCATTTGAACAGTATAGCAAAACAAATACTGCTTTTTGAATTTCTTTGTTACACTCCCTGCTTGTCCAAGGCCTGTCTCATCTTACTGCTGACCAGTTCCAGACTCCAACTCCCATGATCCTCAGCTGTACTGCTCATCACCTGACCATATCTGAGTTCTGCCTATGTCTGCCAAACTGCATTACCCTAGATGACCCAGAGGATTTGGGTCTCTCACATAACTCTCAGCCTAGCTGTTCCTCATTGGATCATGATTAGCATGTGTATTTAGCTTTAATCACATGTACTGTCATTGATTGGTATTGCCATTCTTTAATGCATTCACGATGCCAACCTTCCTTTTTTCTCAAAGCCTAAGAATTCCTTGTCTATTGATCACTGCTCAATTTCTTGTTCTGTCTTGTCTATCCTGTTAGCCCATTAGCTTTGTTAGTCTTTTGCCTTTTTACCTGTGTTATCCTAGTGTGACCAGACGTCCTCTTTTACCCGGATATGTCCTCCTTTTGAAACTTAAAAATCATGTCCTGGCAGAATTTCACAAACGTCCAGGATTTTGGTTTACTCAAGAAGCGTTTCGTTCACAAACTAGTCTTGCCCTCCCACTATTCCATTCGGTTCGCTTGAGTAGGATGGTACGCTATATTAAATGTACTTGGGCGAGCATTAGGGCCCAGCAGAAATTGAATCTGGTTTCCCTTTAGGCTGCCTACAAGATCACTGATTGGCTCTGCCGTTTCTTGCTAACGTGTGATTGGCCATCGCCGCGGTCACCCCCTCAAACAGCGTCTGTTTTCACCTGTAAGTTGTTTAGATGTTGAGCGTTTGTTCTGTCTGTGTCACGTCAGCTAGACATAGTTTAATATCAGAGGTTTAATAATACAATTCATAAACAACATTTGAGTCTGTGTGCGTGTCTACCAGTGATAAGTCTATATACATGCCTCTAAGTGTAACTATTATCAAAATAATTCAGAATTTCTGCTTATTTTTGCTCAAAAATTATATATAATTATTTGTAAATGAGGTTTATTGACCGTACATTACAAACATATGTGTATAATTTAACATTGGTGATAATGAGCTGAAGTGAAGTTAACTGAAAAGGATTGGATGATAATTTTATGCTACATGCTTTTAACAGTTTATTATTTTTAATAATATGTAACAATGTATTAATATTTTATTAATGATTAATATTAATTGTATTATTTTATTACTCATAATAAATTTAATAGTTATTAATAGTACATTATTAATAGTAATTAGTAATTAGTAATAAAATATAAATCAGAATTTGTCAATATGTATTAATAATTAATAATAATAATAATAATAATAATACAATTTATGTTCAAGCACACACACACACACATACACACACACACAAACACACACAAACACAAACAAAAACAAAAACCTGCTGTGTCCTCTTTTTCGTCATCTTGGATCTGGTCACCCTATGGTATCCTTGTTAGTCTTGTTACATGTGTTAGCCTTGATAGCCCTTAGCCTTGTTTCCCTATAGCCCTGTTAGCCTTTAGCCTTGCTAGTCTTTAAACTTGTTACCTTTGTTATTGTTGTTAGCCTTGTTACACTTGTTAGCCATGTAGCCCTGTTAGCCCTTTGTCTTATTATTTAGTCTTGTGTTTTGTGACTGATGTTTTAGCCCATTTGCCATTTATGATTCTTGTTTTGCCCTTAATTTAAAGCTTTGTATTTGACACCTGTGCTCCTGTTAGGTGAGCTTATGTGAGAACCATGACATTCTTCCTGTATAGCATATATATATAGTAATTTGACACTTGATACCCCATTTGGTAGCATTTTCCATTCTTAATGTCTTCTCTCCATTTACGCAATAGTCTTATAATTTAATTCTGGAAATGAGATTGAGGTCAGAATATTGATGGGTTGCTTCTAAAACTCATGTTTTATTCTCAAAAAAGTGACCCAACTAATGGCGCACAAAATACAGTACACAGTGTTCTAGATTCAAATGAATGACAGTGGCAGGGAATACATGAAGAACGTGAGTGAGATTTGTGACCGGTGCCATGGAGACGTGAGCTGTTGTCAGTCTTAAACAAGGTTAAACATGACTTGGCTACAGGTATGGAAGTACCCCCACAAGAGCCTGCCGTGATTGACTGAATGCACTTTTAATGAGTCATTTCTTCTGATAGCCTCCAGATGCGGATCAGCTATACAATGCCGTGTCTCGCTGTTGTTTTGGCTTTATGTGCGTATCAAGATGAATCCGGTTTCTTTCTTTTTTTTTCTTCTCGTTACCGTGACAATTACCACAGCACGTACACCATGGTAATTTAAGGGCGTGATTGCAGTTGATGCTGTTCGTGTTTTGGTTTTTATTTGATCCCCATTGTGGATAATGCACACTGAGAGGTGTTACTTTTGTTTATTTCACTGAGAAGTAACATGAGCTTCGAAATGAAAGCCACACTTTGGTGTTTGGTTAAGAATTAGTGTGAAGCTAAACTTCTGAGAAGTTCTCCGAAGTTCTGGACTTAGTCATAGACTAAGACTACATCAGCAGACACAACACAGTAAGGAATATTAAAGTGCTTATAGAGTAGAGGTCGGCAACCTTTAACACTCAAAGATCCATTTGGACCCGGTTTCCACATAAAAGATATCTATATCTATATAGATATCTTTAAAGAATCTATAAAATCTATAAAGAAGATATTCCTTAAGATTATATATAT
>BRDA01055983.1:608-19442 GCA_036984385.1 Crenuchus spilurus | reverse complement strand
TTCATTGATCTTGTCACAGATTATTCCCTGGAGATTACTCTTTTCTGATTGGCTGGCAGGTGTTTATTTATTCTGTATCATCACTGTTATATTAAAGTTCAGTAAACTTTGAGTGCTTTCCATAACTACTACAGTAAATATCCACTGATTTGCCCAATGTGATCCTCATCCACACAGAATGTAGCATCCTACCACAGGCAGGTTGGCTTCTTTATTGATTACTCCTTATATATTCATAAATGCACAAAAAATGCCTAAATATGTGGCAACATGGGATATATATATATATGTGACCCCGCCAGGGAAAATCAGGCCAAAGTCACTGGTCAACTTATTGAGATATCATGTCAATATCGTGTCACTCACATTAGCAACGAAACTTAGCAACTCTGTATTATTGCTGTAAATGAATGATAATAGTCTCAGATATCTATTGGAGTACATATTTTGATCAAAAACAAAACTTAAATTCACAAAAAAGTTGAAAAAAACTAATTTTGAAAAAAAAGAATGACTTTGACCTGGTTTTCCCTGGCGGGGTCACAAATGTTCCTTGTGCTTAAAATACATTTTTTTTTTTTTATAAAAATGAAAGTTTTACTGTTGATAGTATCTGAATAGTAATTGAATAGGAAGTCATGACCTTTACCAGTAAGCAGTGAGTAAAGTAAAGGTTGTTATGGTGTAGTGGGTAATGATGCTGACTCCTACATGGCAGACTGGGGTTCAGACTCCAGCCTGAATAAGAGTCATTAAGCAGGACTCCTAAAATTAGATTTGCCTCCAAATGTAACATGACTGAGATTGTAAATCTCTCCATATAATAGCAGCTGCTAAATGCTATAACTGTAAGTAACACAAGTACAGCACTGCACTACACAGCAGTAATGTTGCTTAAACTTCACCAGAAGAGCCTTAACGCCAGCAGCTGGATGGTAGCTGTGGGTTGACCTAGTTTCAGTGGATCATTAACGTGACCATTTGAATGCACAAGGTGAGGGAGACGGACCACAGTTTGTTTTTTCTCTCAGTCATGTGCAAAGAGAATGTCTGGATTCTACGTCAAAAGGCACAAAAAGAAGATCAGATAATCTGTGCTGTGATCCTCCTCCCACAGTTTATCAGCAGATTCAGAAGAGAACTGATAGATGAATTGTCTTTCTCTAAAGAACTGATATAGTCAATCAGCAGTAATCACAGATTGCCATCTGTTACAGGATTGAGTTCATGTTCTAATTGTTAAAAAATTGTTCAGTTACTTGCTCTTACCTCACTCGTACCCTGAACTGATCTTCAGACCACTTACTTCTACATGTTCATCGCACAGGTGATCATGCCTAGAACAGCCTTTCTGTCTGTTAAAAGCTATAAATTAAGACTTTTATTTTTATGTTTTGAATTATTATTATTTTTATTCATTTAGTTACCTGTATTACATTTTATTAATTATTATTGTCTTTAATGTTAGCTTGTTTGTACTTGCCCTTCAGTTAGCTGTTATATGCTTTATTAACACTTTACACACTTTATACATTAAGTTTTCTCACTTGCTTACTTATTTTAATTAGCACTGTAACTATGAAGCTAATGTAGCTAATGTCATGGAAACTTGTTGCCAACAATTAGCATTGTGTACTGCAGGAGTGAATCATTCATCCAATCAATCAAATATCCAACCAAAAAACAGCCATCCAGCCAACCAACCAACCACTCAAACCAACCAACCAACCAAAAACCAAACCAATGTCCAACCAACCATCCAACCCACCAATCAACCATCCAACCAACCAACCAACCAACCAATCAAACCAACCAACCAACCAACCAACCAACCAATCAAACCAACCAACCAACCAAAAACCAAACCAATGTCCAACCAACCATCCAACCCACCAACCAACCACTCAAACCATCCAACCAACCAACGAACAAAAAAACAATGTCCAACCAACCAACCATCTAACCCACCAACCAACCACCCAAATCATCCAACCAACCAACCAACCACTCAAACCATCCAACCAACCAACCAACCAACCAATCAACAAAAAAACAAACTAATGTCCAACCAACCATCCAACCCACCAACCAACCACCCAAACCATCCAACCAACCAACCAACCAACCAATCAAACCAACCAACCAAAAACCAAACCAATGTCCAACCAACCATCCAACCCACCAACCAACCACTCAAACCATCCAACCAACCAACGAACAAAAAAACAATGTCCAACCAACCAACCATCTAACCCACCAACCAACCACCCAAATCATCCAACCAACCAACCAACCACTCAAACCATCCAACCAACCAACCAACCAACCAATCAACAAAAAAACAAACCAATGTCCAACCATCCAACCAACCAACCAACCACTCAAACCATCCAACCAACCAACCAAAAAACCAACCAATCAACAAAGAACAACCAAACCAATGTCCAACCAACCAACCAAAAACCAAACCAATGCCCAACCCACCAACCAACCATCCAACCAACCAACCACTCAAACCATCCAACCAACCAAATAACCAATCAACAACAAAAAAAAAACCAATGTCCAACCAACCATCCAACCAATCAACATAAAAAACCCAAACCAATGTCCATCCAACCACCCATCCAACCCACCAACCAACCAACCACCCAAACCATCCAACCAACCACCCAAACCAACAAACCAATCAACCAACCATCCAACCAATCAACCAAAAAAAAACAAACCAACATCCAACCAACCAACCAACCAACCAGCTAACTCTTGCATCAAACCAAGTAAAGTTTGTCATTAATATCAAACAGACTTGCTTATGTAACTTTTGTATGTTAGTTGCGTATAAAAACAGACAGAAGAATGTTCTACAGCTGAAAACAAAAGGAGAAGCCATCTTTAGACCTCATCTTTAGATTTTTAAAGTTGCACAGCCTGCAGTTTGTACAATTCTAACATGGTGACTATAAGTTTCCATGACTGTTTTGCTAGATCACTATTGTTGATTTAATGCAAAACAAAAGTAAACACCTCACATGTGGACTGCGGGGTAAACTGTGCAAAATTCTTTGACTAAACCATTGCTTTCATCTTTATTTCATTCCAAATGTTTTTGTTTCTCTCCATCTATGTCATGTGTGCTATTACAGAGCTTTTGATTTGACGCCCCCATAAATAAACTCTTATTTAATTTCTCCTCCCACTCTCTGTGAGCTCCACATGCACACTGAGCATGACAATCTGTCACTGCTGGCTCTGATGAAGTTACTGAGAGCTCTCCTTCTCCCTCTTCTTCTTCTTTCGTGGGACTTTCAAAAACAAACATCCATGACCGTAGCAGATGGCTGCTGTGGAGTGTTGCTGGTTTTAGTGTATTTTTAAAGCAGGTTTGATGTGGTGTTCCTAACACAAATGTCCCGTGTCTTCACTCGAGGCGGCTCGGATCTTCTTTTATGACTGAAGTGGAGTCACCAGCGCAACCCACACACTACACAAATACAGCAAACAGCAAACTAAAAGGCATTTTAGTGCAGAACACACACTTTACTTGCCAAATCAGATAAACAGGACGGCCTGAGAGAAACACTCCAGCAGCGTGTTTACTTTAAGTAGCGCTCGGCCTGCATTATCAATGATTAGCTGTGGTGTCATAGAAGATAAACGGAGCATTTTCCTCTTAAGGAGAGTGCACAGACCAAGCCAGCTGTAGATAAACCCTGCTGAAGGGATGCTCTATAGGTATGTGTTGGCAGCTACCAACTTTCTACTCCTGTTATACACGGAAAGCCTGTAGATAAAGAACAATCCCCCTTTGATCCAAAATGTACAAATGACTTTCACTGCATAACAGGACATATTTCCATACAGAGCTCATATGTCCTGTGTTATGACACGGCACAGCCTCAGGCTTCATCACAGGAGATTATATAATGGTCATAATAAGAAGAGCAGGTGGCTGCGTATGAGTAAATGAGAATAATTTCTGTCTGTTTGCCTCTGTATCTTCATATTCCGTTGAGCCATTATGGTTTACATAAGCACCCTCCTCATATCCCAGCCATTCAGAATACAGCTGGGCATCACTTGGCCTCCCTGGCCTCCCTGTGCAAGGGACAGTGAGTTTAGGCTAAATACTAGTGCAAATCATGTGAATATGGTGAAAATGGTCATTTCAACTTATTTCAACTTATTGCACGCAGTATCGGTGCTAGGCATGTGGGTGCCCTAAGCACAAATGTTTTATGTGCCCCCATCTTGCCTCCCTCCACCACTTAAGTCTCTAACCCCACCCCAACCTACTAGGGGGGAAGGGGGATGCACAACGAAGACTTCAGTGGTGCCCCGGTCAACATTGGGCAGAGCTCCAGCCCTGTTGTATTTCACGTCTGTTTTTAATTTTTGTATTTTTTCAAGTCTGTTTTTTGATGTTGATCAGAGTTTACAGCTCAAAACTAGAATCTCAAATGAATAGAATATTTAATTTGGAGTTTAAACTACTACCAATGTGATTTTCACACAACGGAATTTAACCTTCGCATTTAACCCATTCGTGCAGTGAAACACACACACACACACACACTAGTGAACACACTAGGCTGTGAGAATTTGTGCCCGGAGCAGTGGGCAGCCCTTATCCACCGGCGCCCGGGGAGCAGTTAGGGGGTTAGGTGTCTTGCTCAAGGGCACTTCAGTCATGTCCCGTCTGGGGATCAAACCAGCCACCTTCTGGTCACAAGACCAGATCCTTACCACTAGGCCATGGCTGCCCCCCAGAGTACTTTTTTAAGTACTTTGCTTTGAGGCAAGAATGTGAAGCAATAGTAATATGATGAATGAATGAATGAATGTATGTTACACTTATTATTATATAGCACATTTCTAATACCCAACGATGCTTTACCATCAGCACAATAGCAGTTATAATAAGAAGAATTATATTTTTATTTTAAAAGTCATTTTTATTGACATTTCAGAAATATTTTTAATTAATTAATTTATTTATTTTTGAATTAGACCAAGAACATGACGTTTATTTTTCTCTTTTTTAAAAGTCACATTGTGCTATAAAAACATTTTAAATACATTTTGCAATGAAAGCCACACAGTATGAAATGATGAATAATTAATTAATAATAATATTAATAAGAGTATTATTACAGTATAATATCAATGTAAATTACAAATATGTACTTGCTTTGGACTGCTCTACATATTTTATGAGGCAGTCCTGGTCTGGTCGTTAAGGACCCAGTTCTATGACCGAATGGTCACCGGTTTGATCCCCTGACATGACTGAAGTGCTATTGAACAAGGCACCAAACCCCGTACTGTCGCCTGCGAGCCGTGCTCTCTCTCTCTCTCCAGGTGGGCAGATGGCACTCTCTCCTTATCACTCCCACTGTGATATGGCTCATGTATCAGAGTATCGTGTATCAGCTGATGTATCAGAGCTAAGTGAAGATGCATTTGTGGCATTTCAAAAAGAGATGATGGCTGACTTCACAGGCGTATCCCATACCCCCCACCCAAGGGGCATTGCAAATTATTGGGAAACTCCTAGAGAATGGGGGGGTTATTCTGCCTTCTGAAAATTGGGTTTTGCCACAACTTTTGTCATGATTTGGAGATGACTTCTCACAACTTATGAGTAAACTTCCTCACTGTGGACTGGTTTGGTATCTCAGTCTAATGAGGTGATTTGATCTAAATCTGACTGTGTATGTGCCTGCTCAGACTTTTCATTTATTCTCTTGGGAACACGACCCTCTCAGGTAAATAAGCGCTGTCTCTTTAGTCCTGTCAGTGGCTGAGTAAGAGCCAAAGGCCTCCTGTCTCCAGTAGGATGGCACAGGAGAGGATTGAGAAATGAAGGTTTTCTGGGTAACTCTGTGAATGAGTAAGATGGAGGTGTAGGAGAGCAACTGTGTGGACTTGCACGCTGTTGGTTAGCACATGTCACAGCGGTGCTCTGAGTGCATGTATAATGTAGAAGATTATCAGGTTACTCTGAGTCTCTCACTCCTCCCTTGTCTTTACTCAGCCCACCATGTTCGGCCCTCATCCCTCATCACAGCTAACAATACACAATGTGGTGTGTGTGTGTGTGTTGTGAACGTCTCATGGGGATGCAGTGTGCTTCCACGTGTTAGGCTGGGCCAGTGTAGGCAGGCAGAGAGGAGACACCCAGTGCTAGCTCCAACAAGTCAGGACACACACACACACACACACACACACACACACACACACACATACACACACCCTGTGACTGTGCACCAGGCTTCAGGCTGGCTGGGTTTCTTCTACCAGCTTTAGTTCCTCTCATATATCTGCTTCTGGTCCAGACCACACGGTATCTTTGCTTTCTTTCTCATTTTTCCGCTCCAGCAAGGCCTTTTCCAACTTTGGACACACAGCCAAGGAAAAGCAAATGTGGAAACTTAGCGGGACCTCATACCCTAATGCTTGTCTCCTGGGACCCCACGAGAAAGGTCGACGCTCCGCCAACTCTTGTTTTTCTTCTTGGTCTCCCAACTACAGCTCACGCAAGACAGAATTCCTTATTTTTTGCTTGGATTTAGAAGATGTGTTGAGGAAGTTCTCGGTCTTGATGGCATTAAACATGGAAGGCTGAACTTCAGTCGATTTCTCAGCAACTGCTTCAGGAAGTTGTTGATTGCAGTCACCGTGGCCGTGCACTGGAGATGTAAACTTCTGCCTGGAGCTGGAAACCATATAAAACTGTCCGGCTGCACTTCCGACCTGTTTCCCAGAGACTGAGCTTGAAGATCAGGATGTAGAACTTGGAGCACACAGGGCATGCGGAGGATCATTTAGCTGAGGAACTTTCTCGACTTCAGACACTGACTCACAGTCACCAAAGCTCCTCAATGACGCTTGACCCTCGGATCGTCCGGGGATGAACTTTTATCGGCTGATCTTCGAAATGTGCCATCATCACTTAAAACCTGTTCGGCTCCTGTTGGTGAGGTGAAGCAGCCGTGACTCTGCGATCCAAAATCATGCACAAAGATCACCGTTTACCCCGGAAGAGCTCGCTGTTCAATTTTGGTTCAGGTCGGAGAAGGCACTCCTGCATTGGGTATATTTATTTGTTTGTTTGTTTGTGTGTTTGTTTGTTTGTTTATTGCACTCACATACTTGATGTATTTATGTACTTTCTTGCCGACTGGCTGAGTGACTCAGTTATTCACTCTTTTGTTTATTTGTAGTTTGCTGTAGTTTACAGCCACTGTACCTTTAAGTGTCTTTTGTGGTTGTGCTTGTTGACATGTGAGTCCTCATGACTGTGCTCTTACTGGTGTCCTCCTGGACTGGTTTTTGTTTGCTGGGAAGTGTGAGTGTGCCAAACAGCACTCAGTCACATCATGTCTCGGCTGAAGGAATGAAGACGTATCAGGTCTTGTTGTGAATCGCAGCAAACAGCTTTTTTGGTTTGATGAAGCACACGGCTGTGACATCACATCAGCTCCTGCTGTAATTTTAGGTGTCTGTGTTGACTGATTGGCAAAGATTAAGACCTGGAGTGTTTTTATCTGCATGTGGGCTGTGAAATGGATGATATATCTGTGGAATTCATCACTGTTCTGTGTGTGTGTGTGTGTGTGTGTGTGTGTGTGTGTGTGTGTGTGTGTGTGTGTGTGTGTGTGTGTGTGTGTTGAAATGTTTAGATTTTTTGAATGAAAAAAATGGCAGAACACTGAGTACTGAACGTTGAACATTTCCCAGGAAACACACATTTTTAACAGGATAATCTTTTTCTTTTTCTGATGTGTGCATGAGAACTGTTTCCTGTCAACTCCTAAAAGAGAAAATGCTGTTATTAATAAGATCCTTATTGAGGATGTGCTCATATCTCCTGTTCTAGTGATTAGTAGTGTTTTGAGGTTGTTGGCATTCACTGAGATGCACTAATATGACCCTCATCCGGACATTGCATAAAAAGTTTGTGTGTGTGCTCGTGCGTGTGTGTGTTTTTGTGTGTGTGTGTGTGTGTGTGTGTGTGTGTGTGCGCGTGCTGACGTTTGGGCTAATGGGGAGATGGAGGATCAATGTTTGGCTGCTTTCAGCACCAGTTGTGAGTGTGTACGTGTGAGTATGCGAGTTTGGGGGGAGGGTTGTTTTGGATGAAGACACACCATGGTCCCACTTTCAGCCTGGCACAGCAGAACGTCAGTGATGTCAGAGAATGAGAGAATATCCCATCCATTTGTGCTCACATTATTCAACACAAAGCACACTGTTGTCCGTTGCTTTGGTTTAGCTGAGTTCCTATGGAGAGGTTCCACAGGGCAGAGTGTGTGGAAACGACACAGCAGCTGTCCAGTGTGTGAACATTTCATTAAATAAAACCTCTTTAGGGCCCTGAGTGGCTCAGCAGGCTAAGACACTGACACTATGACCAGAATCCCGGTCATGCTGTTTGCCGTCAACAGCCGGGGCCCAAGAGAGCAAAATTGGCAGTGCTCTCTCTGGGCGGGTAGATGGTGCTCTCACACTCCCTATCACTCACACATTACAATGTCTACTGGCTCAGGCGTCTACTGACTGGTCCAATCGAAATTAGAGACCCTGCACTTTTCTCCAAGCATGTTGGTTCTGCAGGGATGTGTATTAAGTGGTAGTTCAAAAAGAGGCGGTGGCTGTATCACACACAATGGAGGAGGCGTATGCATGTCTTCACCCTCCTATAGTCAGCTACAGTGCAAAGTGATGGGGAGATCCACTAATGGGTTGGGTTAATTGGTGACTACCACATTGGGAACGAGAGACAGTTGGCAAAAAAAAAAAAAAAATGTAAAAAAATTTTAAAATTAATTATAAAAAAATTAAATCAAACCTCTTTACACTGACTTACATTAAAAGATCTGAGCACCAGAACACGTCACTAGTTTAGAGTCAGACTTTAGTTGCTGTTTAGTCTCATCTGCTGTCATCCATAGACTTTGGAGTCTGCCCTCTAATCACATTAGTGACAAAGATGGTGGTAAACAACCTGAGACCACTCAAAAATCACAGTTATAATAGAGCATATGGGAGTTGCCTGTTAGAAAACGCCAGTCATGATGGTGGTGGGAGGTTGAGTTAGTGGTGAACATCAGTGTAGGGCATGATTACACAGGAGCAGGGGCTTCCAAATTCACACCATCTGCAGGACTCCCCATTACTTAGCGCTGTTCATTACTACAATCAGATACACAAAGTTATCTTCTTCCTTGTTCCAAATGTCCTGTAGGTCACACCCACTTTTATACACTACCAGTCAAATGTTTTAGAACGCCCCAGTTTTTCCAGTTTTGTAATGAAAATGATGGGTGGTTTTTGGGGAGGATTGAGCAGAGGTGCTAGAGAATGGGGGCAAGAACTAGTGCTTAGGGCACCTACATGCCTATCACTGGTACTGCAGCCCTGGTACCATCAGCCTTCTTAAACATCATTGTTGTCCATCAGCAAAGTCGTGATACTAGTTTTTAAATCTGTCTCATTTGTCAATTTTAATTTGGCATTTTACAACTTATACTACATTCCATGTCTTCAGACACAAATAATATGACATCTACTGAGCTGATCAGCTTCATGAAGGTTTTATCTTCTGTAAAGTTACACATCGTATTCACTTTCTGAACACTTTAAGAATCTAATTGATCAGATTTGTCAGATGGATCATGTACGTCTATAATCTAAACACAGCTCAAATCTCATTTCCTGATAAAATAAAAGTAAATAAAAGTGCTGAAGCAGAAGAATAAAGTGCTTTACTTTCAGTAGAACATCTTATTCTGCATATCTGAGGACTTTTTGTGTTGAATTACATTGAAATCTGCAAGAGATAAGGACATGGCCCCTCCGAAACACCCCTCCCAAATTCCTCTCATCCCGTTTTGTTTTAATGTCCAGAGTCCAGTCGATAAGCAGAACCAGCCTGCAGGCCAGACGCTGCCGGTAGCTAAAGTGCATTCTTTAGACTGTGAGGAGGAAGTGTTTCCTGTGTGAATTATAAGTTAGGTTACATCCTCAGGCTAATGACATGTAGTGCTCTTTACTTCCAGCTCCACTCTTAAAAATGTCAACTTCTTAACTCCTGGAAAGACTTTGTTGTCACTGACGTACAAGAATACAAACCCACGTAGTGTCCCTGTAAACATCTAGAAGAGCGTGCAGTCATTTGATCTGTTTAACTTCTAATACAGTACCCATTTAAGGAACAAACATGTTTCATAACCAATATTATCTCAAAAGAAGTTCATATGCTCTAAAAATTGGCTCCGTTATGATAACAGAGCTCTGCTGACCTGCAAGACTGTCCGATATCATCCGTACAAGATCAGGCTGTACTGTGTTCATACACTATTTATTATTCATTGTTTTTGTTTTAGGGATCATGCACAGTATGTCCTCTTGGTCTGGGTATTGAAATGGTTTTCGTTTATATGTATATATAATATTTAATGTTTGTAAAAACTATCACTATGTCCTGACAGTAGTACGTGAGACAGACAAAGTCTCCTCTGGCTCCGTCTACTGCTCCTAATGCCAATAGAAAAATCCTCTGTGACCAAATTAAAACAACCAGTCAGAACCTGCAGGAGTGAGTGTCTGATGGAGTGTCACCCGCTTTGGAGGCAGCAGAGAGGGAGGAGGAAATTGATACACATTTTGGAATTGATTATTTAATATCAGGGCACACATTTCATTTTTATATAATGGGCCCCTGGCTAATGAGGGTGCTGGGCACCTGTTAAAACCAGCCCTGCCTGTCTTAGCCAACCAGGTCTGAAGGTCAACACAGAGAGCTAACAATGTTACAAGTTTTAAAAAGACTAAAAAATGATCTCCTGTAAAAGGCAGATATAATAATAAAACTGGACACGACCAGCTGGGCTATTATTAGACGTGGCCTTTTTTAGAGCAAGGCGGGCCTGCGCTCCCCCAGTGGACCCTGTTTCCATCTCTAATCTCTTCCAGATGTGCTGATGTCACAGGCACAAGGAAGCATCAAAGCTGGAGCCCATCAAAGTGCATGAGCCTGTGCATGAGGGGGCTGTGATTTGATTATCCACCCCACGAGAGCTCAACAATTCCTTTAGAGCTTCCAGAGGCCCGACTGAAGCCTTAAACCTCCCCAAAATTGTCCATTACACTGCCATAGTGTTAAGCCATTAGCAACCCTAAAGACGTGCAGGCAGCTGAGGCCTCGCCAACTCAACGCTGGTTTTGAATCAGATGCCACACTTCGTTTAGACTCCGGCAGTGGACAGCGTGGAAAAGGTCACAAAACTTGAAGCTTCTCCACAAAGATTTTTGAGATCAAGAAAATCTTCACTTTAGGGTTGTCTCGATAGCAGAATTTAGATTTTGATACCAATACCAAGTGTAGCATCACGATACTCAACACTAAATCAAAACTCTGGCTATAAACTAAAACATGATGACATCACAGGGCTGGTTGGTGTTAGAAACCTTGTGTTCCTCCACCTTCTGCTTGAAAATGCCCCACAGATGCCCATCACCTTTACCTTCAGGTGTGTTTTAGGTCATTATCATGTGGCCCAGTCTCTGAAGGCTGGGGATCGTGCTCTGCTTTAGAATGTCACAGCACATGTTGGACTTTGTTTCCCTCAATGAAAGACACAGTTATCCTGGTACTCCTCACCAGGGTGCCGCCACACATGCTGGACACCATCTGAAACAAGTTTGTACTGAGAGAAGATTAGAGGGGTAAAGATTGGATTATGGACGCCCCACATTACAAGTTCACCTGAGAAGATAAACGTTTCTGATCACCCTGTAATCAGGTGACCTTTTACAATTGTCAGGAGTAGCAAATTAGCCTAAAAAGCAGCCGGATTATTCTGAAGAGTGAACCAGGCTTTACATACACAGTGTACTAAACCCATCCAAACACTACAGGTGTGTCTGTTAGTCTCTTAACAGTCTGTCTCACAGCTCTCGCTCTGTGGCTGGGAGGCCCAAAGTCCTCTCTGTCTGAGCCGCTGAGAGCGGTTATACTGCAGCTGTCCATGGTTAAGGAAGATAGTTCAAGAACTGGTGGGTGAACCAGAAGCTCCACCTTCCTCCCAAAACAGCAACCAACCATAATAGTTTTTAAAATGAAATAAATAGTGATGATCATTATGGCTGGAACTAACATCCAGATAAAAACAGATTCACTCTGAGAAGAATTACTAGGGGGGAGGTTTTACCCCCATATAAACTGTGAAGAGGACCCCCACCCCCCAAACCTATCAGATCAGTGTTCTGTAATTCATTCATTCATTCATTCATTCATAAGAATATTTTTTTTATTTTAATCTGAATGAGGAAGGCCAATCTTATCAATGGTGCAGATTAATTTTGTCTTGTTATTCATGATGGTGTCTAGTCACGTAATATACACAGAAGAGCCAAAACATTATGACCAGAATACTGTTGAGTCTCCCTTCACCAACAAAGTAGCTCTGACAAATCAGCAGTTATAGCAACATTCAAATCCGCTGAAGCTAAGCAGGTCTGGGTGTGGTTAGCACTTGGATGAGAGACCTGTCAGACTGAAAGGTCCTGATTTTCAAAAAAAGATCCCTGGACAGGTGGTCTGGTCTTGTGACAGGAAGGTTGCCAGTTTGATCCCCTGGCAGGATGTGACTGAAGTGCCCTTGAGCAAGACACCTAACCCCAAACTGCTCACCGGGCACTGTGGATAGGGGCTGCCCACAATTTCAGGCACATTCTCACTGGTTCTGGTGTGTTCACTAGTGTGTGTGTGTGTGTTTCAGTGCACAGATGGATTAAATGCAGAGGTCAAGCAAGCACATTGGCCAGTGATTGTGCACTTTCATTTTCACTTTCACTAAAACAGTAGGGGTGTTCCCCTGATGTCCTGCTCACTGCAGATCATCAGCTTAGTCTCTCCTCACCTCTCAGTCTGATGTGTGCTGAGAGTTTAAGAATAAAGAATAATGGTTCTGTGTATAACCTGGTTTATTAAAGATCCCTTAAAACCCCATTTTTATAAACAGCCATTTTTAATGTACATGAATAAAATGTGTCAGGTAGTCACTGATGAATGAATGTTGAGTTAATAGATATGCTGATGTACAGTTTTGTACAAAAGTCCATTTTAAACGTTTTTTAAGCTCAGTAAGTGTCTGTAGCGGTTTTTCAGAGGCTCGTTTTAGCTGCTTTTGTAAAGATTCTGTAACAACTAAAGTAACCCCACATTTGTTTAAAACTACATTTGCATTCTCATTTGTTTGTGTATCTCAGAAAAACAAAATCTTAGGATTTACATTTATGGAATATGTCAGACACTCTAATCCAGAGCGACTTAGAAACATTTTACGTTTGTAGTGTCTGGAGACTTGAAGCCTTGTTAGGATTAGATTTATCTGCTTTTTAACACTTTACAGTCTCCTCTGAGTTTAAACTCCAGTATCTGGATATTAAAATAAGTAGAGGGTTGAGTGTCTGAGGTTTATTAGACTCTCTATATTAAGCAGAACTGACTCTTGTTGTTCTGGTTTGGACGCTAGAGGTGCTGCTGAGGACGTCCAACATGAATGAGCTTGTATGGAGCTTTAGTGTAAAACTGTAATTTCTAATCTTAATACTCACTAATACTGTTTATCACTAAACACAACTACAAACAACTAATCAGCACCACTTTCATGTTTTTACACATCTTTAAACACCAGTTTTAGACTAAAACATCAGCTTTAGTCTGCTCAGCCAATGAGAGCAGCCGCTCACTAACCAATCGGCACTCAGCACCTGCTTACTAACCAATCGGCACTCAGCAGCCACTCACTAACCAATCAGCACTCAGTATCCGCTCACTAACCAATCAGCACTCAGTAGCTGAAATGCTAATGTTGTACTGCACAAAACCACACTGGATTAATAAAAATCTGACTACTGTTTATGCATCACTTTTTATGTTTGTAAACTTTCTATAATTAATAGAAATTTTTGAAAAAAAGAAAAATGTAATCAGTGTTTTTAGCCATTTAACTCCATTCAGTCTTGTTCAAACAGGACTTACTCACAGCGCCCTCTAGTGTTCAGTGTTCAGCTTCACTTGTGAGTTGGACAGTATACTGCATTTATTATAGATTTTAGATTCTTGTTCTCTCAGATAGAGTATAGAGTGGAAAACCTTCCATCCACACCAATTATGCTATTAAATGGCTCTTCTAAAGCTTTGTTACTTTTAGTTTGTGATTTGTGAAGGTTTTTGGTGGTTAAAAAACTAAATATGGCTAATACCAGCAGCCAAAAATCTTTATTTTCAATCACTATTCTATATCTGTTTGGAAAACCACAGAGATGTGGTTACAGACAGGACTAAAGTGATCAGATTTCTGAGTTTAAAAAAAGCAAGTCATTCAGTCTGTAATGTTCTCCGAGGATGAGAGAGAAACACTGAGAGAGAATAGTGAAGGACATCCTGTAAAAGATTAAATCACTCCAGGACCCCCTGTACCTTTGAATCTATTCTGAACAGGACTTCTAGGCTTGTGATTGAACCCCAGACTATCCATCAAGTAAGGATGTTTGCTGCCATCCTGTAATCTGACTGCTAGTTTTAACAATCAGACTTAGAAGATTCTTATTCTTAGTAGTCACATTTCCAAACCAGTTTACAAATGCAAATGTTTTCCTAAGAAAAACAAGCTTTGTTGACATTTCTTATAGATCCTTTTTGTGCTTTGATCAAAAGATAATTTATCATCAGTGACGGTATTGAGATTATTATAGCTGCTCATTTTTTCATCAATGTTGCCATTGATTGTTGTACAACAGGTCTTTATTCTCTCTTGTAAAATCAATCACCATCTCTTTAGTTTTGTCAATGTTAAGCTTATGAAGTAACTCTTTACACCACTGCGCAAACCCATCCACTACTGCACCATGTCTGTTCTCATTGTAATGAAGAAGACTGACTATGACTGAATTGTCAGCATATTTTAACACATACCAATCTTCATTTTGACTATGACAGTCATTTATGCATGAAATAAACAAAAGGGGAGATAAAACACAGCCTTATGTGGTGAACCAGTAAAATAAGCTCGCTCTCTTCTGAGGCGACAGAAATATCAGCCAGTCAGAGAAGCAGCAGCCAATCACTGACCTGCTGACACAAGATACAACATAAATTTAGCCAATCAGCATCCTCTAATCTGTTGTCTTCATTTATGGCCCCCAGCAGAGTGGGTCAGTGGTTTTAGGAATGTCCGATATTATTGATGTAATACATGTCTCTAGAAATGCTAATATTTAGTCTTAATAGTGTTTTTGCTCATTTTATTGTATATGTTAGTGAAGCAGACTCAGCTGGTAATCTAATGATACATACTGTACTTTCTATCTTTACACATTTACATGTAATGACAGTTTTCATTAACTATTAGTCTTTAATGACGACTCAAAAGCCTCACCTACAGTATTTTTCACCAGCTCATACTGATTATGGCCCACTTCTAATTAGTACCGTCACTGTTCAGGTTTCCACAGTGAGAAACAGACCTGGATGAGAGACAGAGGTTTGTGTTGTGGAGGCTGTAGTTCCAGTGTTTAGTTCTCTCCTTATAAAGATCTATGCTGCTGGTGCCCTTCCATCAGATAAGTGATTCAGAACATCAGGTCCAGTGGTATTTGGATAGTCCCCTCTCTGCAGATCTTCTTGTTGTCAAACATGCTGCACTTGACAGATATAAGTACATTGCAGGAAAGGTTTGGGTCATGATTGGAGTCTGGAATTTGATTAAGATCAAGTTTAAGGAAAGTTTTTGGAGGAAAGAAGCTAATTATGTAAACTCTTGCCCAGGCTTTGTGGTTATGCAATGAAAAGGCAGCACACAGTCTATTTTAAGACACTGAAGTTCTGGTCTTCTGGTTAAATTCCTGGTTTTAGTTCATTTTAGGTAACGGGCCTACATATTAGTGCAGAATGAGAAGTCTTCTTCATATGGAACGAACTTGTACCTTAACCCCCTGCGGTCTGAGGGTATTTCAGACACTGATGTAGTCTGACCTGCATTGACTTTTTACAAATTACACACATCTAAAATTATTTTTCCCAAAGTGTTACACAGGCTTATGTTCAGCACAAACTCAGCAACAACAGTGTCAAAACAGTAAGAGTGTCATAAATCTATATTTTGATTCAATCTGCTCTAAACTTTCCAAAAACCTATTTTCAGATGTCTGATATATTGTGAAAAAACACACACTAAACACTTCTAGCCAAGACTTTTGAGCTCAGAACTGAATAAAGGTGTTGGTTACACACTGGTCATTACAGTTTTTAGAAATTGTATGTGGTTTTATTTTTAAAGCTTAACAAATGTGAGGTGACACTCTGTTTTCACTCAGCCACTAACCCTACAGTGAATATTCATGAGATAGGTGTGAACACTCAGGACAGAGGTCTTTGTTCAGATGCAAATTCCACAGATTCCAGGTCACTAGAAACCACCAATGGAGTGTCCGGAATTACCATGTCATTATCATATTGCATCTTTTGGTGGAAAAATATTGATTAATTTATTGATTTACACTGAGGTATTTAAAAGCATCAGCACATTTGACAGACTAACATACCACCACCACATCAGTGTTACTGAGAGTGATCCAATTATTTATTTATTATTTATCCTAGTAATCATCAAATAAGCATTAAGTAACTGATCCTGTCATTATGACAGATGATATTGGAATAAGCCTTTATAATGTCAATTATAAGAAGTCTTTGTAGGTACCCTGCAGTCTTCTGAGCTACATCCTACAATTCAAAACTGTTATTTTCACTACAGAACATGTCATTTGTCCAGTGATGTCCAAACTTTTGTATGACTCTGTATGTAAGTGGGTAAGAAGAGATATCTGTATGTTACAGGTGTTCAGTCAAAGTGCAGCATGTTTGTATTAGTAAGTTGCTGTAATTCAGCACATATACATCAGTCATGGTTTCAGTGCTCTTAGCATGTAGTGGAAAAAAGGACTGAGACAATTAATAAAATGATAACAGAGTGTGTGACTGCTCCCAAAATAACATCCAGAGTCTGGACCTGTTCCCAGAGTACACACAGCAGTCTGATTACAGCGTCTGCCTGCGTCAATGCCTCGTCCCATCACAGCACGCCTGACCTTCCAATCAATCCCCTAATCAACAGATCCAGTCCAGAGCATTTATACTCCTCCCTCATTCTCCTTTACATACTGTACATCACCACAGCTCAGTGTCAGTGTCTCCCGCAACTTACTGACAGTCACTTTACACACTCTCCAACACAAGTTTACTGCTTATTTTGTGCAAGGCATCATGGGACATAAGAATATCTTGAATGTGCTGCATTAGTTCTGTAACACTTTTTCATTACTGCTGAACAATATAACATTTTTCTTTTGCAAAGACACAAATCTAATTGACTAGTGCTGCAGAGATCTCCTATTCTAGTGATTAATAGTGTTTATCGAGGTTGTTTATGGACTAATATCTCATATTCTAGTGATTAATAGTGTTTATCGAGGTTGTTTCTGGACTAATATCTCATATTCTAGTGATTAATAGTGTTTATCGAGGTTGTTTAAAGACTAATATCTCCTATTATAGTGATTTATAGTGTTTATTGAGGTTGTTTATGGACTATCTCTTATTCTAGTGATTAACAGTGTTTATCGAGGTTGTTTAAGAACTAATATCTCCTATTCTAGTGATTAATAGTGTTTATTGATGTTGTTTATGGACTAATATCTCTTATTCTAGTGATTAACAGTGTTTATCGAGGTTGTTTAAGAACTAATATCTCCTATTCTAGTGATTAATAGTGTTTATTGAGGTTGTTTATGGACTAATATCTCCTGTTCTAGTGATTAATAGTGTTTATCGAGGATGTTTATGGACTAATATCTCCTATTCTAGTGATTAATAGTGCTTATTGAGGTTGTTTATGGACTAATATCTCCTATTCTAGTGATTAATAGTGTTTATTGAGGTTGTTTATGGATTAATGTCTCCTATTTTAGTGATTAATAGTGTTTATTGAGGATGTTTATGGACTAATATCTCATATTCTAGTGATTAATAGTGTTTATCGAGGTTGTTTAAGGACTAATATCTCCTATTATAGTGATTAATAATGTTTTATTGAGGTTGTTTATAGACTAATATCTCCTATTATAGTGATTAATAGTGTTTATTGATGTTGTTTATGGACTAATATCTCTTATTCTAGTGATTAACAGTGTTTATCGAGGTTGTTTAAGAACTAATATCTCCTATTCTAGTGATTAATAGTGTTTATTGAGGTTGATTATGGACTAATATCTCCTGTTCTAGTGATTAATAGTGCTTATTGAGGTTGTTTATGGACTAATATCTCCTATTCTAGTGATTATTAGTGTGTATTGAGGTTGTTTATGGACTAATATCTCCTATTCTAGTGATTAATAGTGTTTATTGAGGTTGTTTATGCACTAGTATCTCCTATTTTAGTGATTAATAGTGTTTATTGAGGTTGTATATGGAGTAATATCTCATATTCTAGTGATTAATAGTGTTTATTGAGGTTGTTTATGGACTAGTATCTCCTATTCTAGTGATTAATAGTGTTTATTGAGGCTGTTTATGGAGTAATATCTCATATTCTAGTGATTAATAGTGTTTATTGAGGTTGTTTATGGACTAATATCTCCTATTCTAGTGATTAATAGTGTTTCTATAATGAGGTATTTGTTGGAGATATTTGTGATAATTAGTGATCTTATCCTCTATAATCAGGTATTTGTTGGAGTTATTTGTGATAATTAGTGATCTTA